>NKZH01001895.1:0-152450 GCA_002370695.1 Metschnikowia matae var. maris | reverse complement strand
CCTCGCACCGACTTAACTCCTTGGTCTTGTAAGGTACGACTTACATATCCCTGTATATCATATATACTAAAACACGAGTTAACAATTTATCACCTCTGAACAGTACGGTGCGACGTAGTTCAATGCGAAATGTTACGCACTGAGTCCTCAAAGTGTCTCACATATGACACCTTCTATTTGCAAAAGACAACGGATTGAATCCCTGAACAAGTTGTTGAACATCAAGGTTGCCGTAAACCCAAGGAATACTGATCCATTTTAAAGCATCATATACTTACATTGGAAAAGTAAAATCTAAGCATTTGGAGTCAATTCTAGGGTACTTTATGTTTGTACAGAATCTGGAGGTTAAGTATTTAGAAAGAAGGAAATTTTTGGCTTCTCCCAACCCCAAGAGGGGGGAGGGTGCCTTTTTATATTCGGTGCGTGTTTTTGTAGGGAAGGGAGTGTTGAGAAAACAGCACTCGCTGTTCCTTTGAGCCCTTAGTCACGTGAGTGACTTGGGTCGTGCGAAAAGCTCACCCCAATATAGATATATATTCAAGCTCCCGCTCTTTTATAACACCACCACCACCATAAATATCTATTGGCTAAGAGTGGGCATACTGACATGTCTCCAGAAAAAAAAAAAAAAAAAAAACAGACCCACCAACCAATATTAATTAGTGCAGAGGTACTGATGTTCACTAAGGACTTGGACTAATTCTCAACATGGAACAAGGGTACACATTGACACGTTGATTTCGCAGCAACATCTCGCATTACACCGCACCAACGTCATGCTCTCATAACTATGTGTTTAATCTAACCATGTCTTTAAACTATAGTCCTGGTGAAATATGATAGGCTATTTCAGTGGCCCTAAGATTTCAAAAGAGTTTTCTGTTATCCAATGAGGGAACTCTTTTCGCTCTAAGGATCAACCACAGAATAACCAGTCTGAGGCCCAAACTGGATATCTCAAGGTCTCCAGCTTCTGCTCCACATACATAATCACCACTAAACTCCTCTTGAAAGCTCCACAAAAAATTACCACTGATTTATTATCTCTAATGAACTTGCATGCATACAATGGGTCGTTACTCAATTCGGTCAACTAGGTATAGAATTAAGTATTGTGGCTACAAGAAAGAAACTACCTTGCAGAGCCCAATCGAGTCGGACAATGCCTTATACGACAAACTAAAAATTTTGCTTTGACTACCCCAAGCATATGCTTGTCTTCAAACAAATATCACAAACTGTCGAGTCAGTCCCTTTGTACATGAGGATATTTATCTTAGAGCTTCATCCTCGATCCACCACATAAGGAGGACCCACCTTTCGTTGGTAATCATTTTTGGGGGCATATGTATCTACGTCCACCACAGTGTTCCCCTGAACTTTTTCGAAAGGGACAAGGTAGAGCTCCACCTCAACGCAAATTCGAATATGCTTGGGAGTAATTTTGTGCACAATGCCACGCACTAAGCCTTCCAAGAACTCACTGAAGTCACACGAATAGAATGGGCCGTGGAGAATCCGCCATTTACTATTCAATTGTAAAGTCACAGGGGTCACTCTTGGGCCGAACGCAAAGTTATCCCAGTAAAACCCTAATGGCTCCTCGTATGGGTTTATCCTTGCATAGGCAATATTGTTTTCCACGAAGAGCTTCACAGGTGTGGCGTTAGGGTCTCCGTGAGTGAAATGGGTAAAATCTCCAAGGCGCCCTCCGAAATTTATTCCAGAGAGCGGTACTAAGGAGTTCTTGTATTTAACAGCAAGTGCCACTGGCTTCCCGGGAGGTACATGTTTCACTGCAGTTTTGGCCAATCTATCGTAAGACAAGAAGTAAATCTCCACCTCAAAGCAGTCATTGTATGTCGGGGTAGTCAAGATGGAGCGGAAACCGCCCCAAAATACGTCACACGAGTAAAATTTACTACTGTGGACCCTCATTTCTTTATCCAACTTCAAACTGGCAGGCTTGGTATAGTTGGAAAAGGCAAAAGAGTCTCGGTAAATCCCCACAAACCCAGGAGTGGAAGTCTGAGGAGTCAGAGCATGCTGACCACTGATGACAAATTGGATAGGGTCAAAAAACGGCTCAGGCTCTGCATGACACAAGACATGGAATTCCCCATCTCTTGTTAGATGAGATGTAGCAAAGAGAGGCTCCAATTTGCCATTGACTTTTGCAAAGAAGACCTTTGGTAAATCTGGGTTTGCCCACGCAATGGTGACCATAAAGGAGGCAATAAGAAGCAGCAGAAGGAATTTCATTGAGATGTTTTCTGATGCCCCTAGAAAAAGCAATGATCTCCAACTTTATAGCATCAGCAATAGAAATTTTTCAGGTCAATTGATTTCTTTAAGGGAGTGATGCATTGTCCTGAGAACAATAACTTGAATAGTACTGATACATTTATTAATGCATGCATGCTTCCTGCACGCACGGTGATGGATATTTCTTAAGACGCCTTTCCCCTTTCTGCTGTATTGTAACCCATAAGAAATGTGATTAATCACGTCACCATACTCACAGCTCAATACCATTCTATCCCCACACATCCGACCGGATTCCATTGTTCTGTAACCACTGCTGCCGTTTTGAATGTATTTTCCCTCCTTCAGTGGTTGCCTAGAAGATTATTGCAGCCATACTATTCGGTCGGCAAACAATATGAAGAGGTTGCATATTTGAACTGTAGCCTGTATTTCAAATATATTTTGGGCACATTATCATACTGCAACCAAAGGAAAAGGTATGATTTGTGGTTCCATTTCTATATTGATGAGCTCATTTTGGAAGTCCTAGACTGGATCCATGTGTGATTGTCGTCGCGTATAAGTAATGTGGAGTTCACATGGGTCATGTACAATGGCTTTTTGTGTGAGCTTTGAGAGTTTACTAAAAAATGGGGGGCAAGGCCCTTTTAATACTCAGGTTGTGAAACATGAAACACGGTGTGCACATGCACCACTCGGGAGTGCAGAGAAATGGTTTACCAGTAACACCGCTAAACTTCAAAACCATCCTATTCCAACTGTACACCAAATAAGGGAGAAAAAAAATTGGTCTCATAGTTATTCCTATATTACGTATGATCATGTATTTACTTTCATATTCTTAGCTATTGACATACATGTGGCCCGTTGACTGTTCATTAGGGAACTCTAGACCCCCAGATTATGAGTGTTCATCTCCAACTCCAACAATAACTTGCAGTCAATACCAGTTTAATTTACTTCTGTATTTCATTACCAGAGATTGTTTTTTTTTTTGCTTAATCATACTTGGGTGGTTTACAGCTCATACTCAGTACTTAATAAATTGACTGGTCTCGTTACCTTAATGGTGACTTCAACTGACTTTATGATAAACCAGATAAACCAAAACCAGACTGTTATTCGGGAGAGGGGAGGGAAAAGTGGCAGCAATAGAAATACGGGTATTTTTTATGGAGATATTGCAGCAAAAATGTATGATTGATTATTTTCAAATGATGCTCTAATGAAACCGGACTAAAAGCAAAAAATAGATATATATTTGGGAGCATTCTCTTCAGTATTTGGCCCACCCCTTTTGTGCTGTGTACTCTTCCCAATTCTCATACACTAGAGGAATTACTAGATGTGTGGAGCTTCCCAAACCTGGTACTCGGTATACATTTCAGCAGTCAGTGAATTCAATTGCATTAACGTCTTTTTTTTTTCCAAAGATTGAAAAACCCCGCTGATATTTGAAAGTACCGTGGAAGAGCACTTTATGGTATCAATGCATTCAGTGGCTGAATCTTCAATCACTTCTTTCATGTTGGATTCAGAGAATCCAAATATTGATATTTTGAGCTCGGATACACACAAAAACCGGATTGTTGGAATCTGGAATCTGAATTGTTGGGGCTGGAAGTAGGTACGGCCACATTAATCCCGCTCTTGGAGAGGGCGAATTAAGGTTTCGCGTCGTTGAGTTCCGCGTCGTTGAGTTCCGCGTCGTTGAGTTCCGCAATGCCAAACTAATTGAAGGGGTTTTAAGCTTTGGATAAAGACTGCGGCAATCATTATAAGTATAGCTCGAAAATAATGTTTGAGGCAAAAAGACCTAAAAAACTTTATACAAGCCAATGCTGGATCCTCTTCCTAAATAGGAAGGTCTACTCGGATTGAAAATTGGATACTGTCAGTATACATATAAAGACATAATTATTGGAGGATAGTCTATTTTCTGGAGCTAGATAAAGATTGTCTAGTACGACCCAAATAAGAAAGAAGTCCTATGGATCTGTTTCAAGGATCTCATTGAAGAATTACATTGAAAAGGTATAGTAATAACCCTGGCCACGGTTTCATTTGAATATGTTTCCGGAGTAAATTACTTCTATGAGTAAATTACTTTCTGGACTAATATGAACTCTTGAAGCCAAGTCACTCTACTGAAGTGCGAACCTAAGTGAGAGCTTAATATGCGGTAATCGCAGTCACTTGATGGTATCAATAGATACTATTAGTCACAAAATAACATGAACAATGCTTCAAAGACAAATTCATACTAATCTTGATGTTAATTCAAGATATATATGCTTAAAATTAGTACTAGAATCCACGTAAACTTATTTGCATTAATAATAGTTAGTCACGTGACATACATGGCGTGGGTCTTAGTATGGATAGCATGAATAGTATGAATAGTATGGAGTACATAAAAGTAAAGTGCAGTAGAGTTTAGTGGCAGGATAGAGTTATAGCAGCAACAAGGCTTTTCACCAGTGTGGGATATAGTATGGATACCATAGAGTAGAGAAAGACTTCTAGTGTTGATCACATAGTATGGAAGATCAATATCGAGACCTTTATACCTTTTTTTTCATTTTTCATTTTTCATTTTTCATTTTCTAATTTTTGTTTTTTGTTTTTTTGTATTTTGTTTTTCACTCACCTTAGTCTATCGTAAATTATCGTATCTCACAATTGTCTTGATTTCCTAATCTCATTATTGTTGGCGCGGCGCGGACTCTTTGTTGGTGTGCTTCTCAATGGGAAAGTCGACTGCACTGGCTCTCCAGTCACATGAAGAAAAGCAATGTGAAGCACCTGTTTTAATTGAAAAAAAAGAAATAATTTTTTCTTGCTTTTTTCTATTGTTTCTGTAACTTCCGCTGCTACCCCAGTCACTGGTCTCATGCTACTTTCATCTTAATATACTAATTCCTAGGAATAGGAACTCAAAAATATACTTCCGAAAACTCAAAAAAAAAAAAAACCGCTTTGTTTTCTGATACATGAAATAAACTTGCGTTTTTTTGTAATTACGGGCGTATGTTTGGTTATCCATGACTTATCCAGTCTCCAGTAAAACTATACACCACCAATAGGAGATAGGAGATAGTTTATAAGAGAGGTGGTAGTTATGAATACACTCCCACGGCTTTATATGCCCGAACTGACTCTAGAAAAAAAAAAAAATCCAGTCTCAAAAGTCAATAATGGTTGCAAAGTTCCGAAAGATATAACTGTGAAAACATCTTTTGGCACCAGCTTCTATGAACCTTTATCACAATGAAGGTGAGATACCTTTTTGAAAAGGCGTTTCTTGTTTGATGAAAGGCGTTCGCCATTTGCCATTGATGAAACGGGATCAATGTGTTTCGGTAATAATTAAACGGGTTCCCCTATTGTGTGTCCCCTATTGAAATGGTTATGGCGGGCGATTTGAAGAAATGGGCCCATTTGCTATACGCTTATGGTTTGTAGCTTAGTACATGTTGCATCACAATCTAGCCCACGGCCAATTTCTTTTCTCATGATACTGTGTTTTTTTTTTTTTTTTTTTTTTTTATTTCCAGTTCAGCTGGTCTAAATGAGTAGGACTGCCGTGGTCTTGCTGGACACTTGAAGCTATCTTTTTTTTTTTTATTTTTAATAGGAACACGAGGTGGCCTGCACACAAGATAACTAAATTACAAGATAACTAAAGTACAAGGCAACTAAATTACCATCCTCGAATAAACGCCTCCACCAAAAAAAAATAGATTATTACACACCGTAATTTTTTTTTTTTTCTTCTCTAAATTTTAGAACTCTTCTGTTACCAATATGGTACCGCCTGTTCTTGCACGATCATCGATGCGGATCTCTGCACCTCGCGCAGCACATGTCAAATTAACACATGGTACAGCAGACTGCGACCGTCCGGGGAAGCCAATGCACAAGATTCGGATCAGGCACCAAACCCGAACATTGATTAGGTAAGAGATTTCTTTTTTCGGGAATAGCTAGCTGATAAAACTAAATTCCAAATTCCAAATTCCAAAATCTCTTATCTCGACTACAACACTCGGAATTATACTGTTCGGCTTTTAGTTGTGAGGTCTGATGTGTCTATTCTGAAGAAGTGGGTATAGCCTTGTTAGCTATTTTTAATGTAAGCCAAGAAACACACCAGCACTTCAAACTGCAAAGACACACAAAGGGGTTGCATCCATGACATACAGACACAGACATACAGACACAGACAAACAGATGTACGGGGCCAGCCGAAGAGTCGAAGCCAAAGTAATTGACAGAACAGCACAGCTCCAGTTGCGCGTGTCATTCAAAACTCATATCATGCAAGACCAAATATAAAGACGCCAGACCAATTATAAGGATTTCCGAGAGACCACCTCCGCCAGTCCGAATGTAAAATTTCATACACTTTTGAAGCTGATTTGAAAGGCCGAAATTTGGGCCCGAGTTTGGTGTATTGATTTCATGAAATTAACACTTCCCAACAACCACGATAAGTTCATGCCAGACACATATATCGGAGTAAACCTCCATGCCCGGCCAAAGATGCAGGCGTAACAATTAGATCTCATAACCAAAAAAAAAAAAAAAAAAAAAAAAAAAAAAAAAAAGAAAAAGAAAAAGAAAAAAAGGAATCACGGCGTTTCTTTTTTAACCTGTTGGCATACTGTACCTAGTCAGTGCATCATGGTGAGTGACCAAGAAGTATCACTTAAGTGAACTGTGAGTAGAAAAAATTGAAAGCCCAGGGTTTAAATTAAATACCAATCTGAAAGCCAAACCAGGATTCACAAATGTTATATATGTAATGTGGTTTAATATTTTATTGAAGAGTATGGGTGTGGGGAGAGATGGGTCTAAGAACTCCTCCAGATCTATGACTGCATATACACCCTGGGAGCCGGATGGAAATTTCAAGCGGGCTAATTTTTCGCATTGAAACTTCTTTGCCCACCCACAGGTCCGTCTCATGTACCAGGTCATGTTCAAACCGTCTTGTATCGTTTCTTCCGGATACATTGAGTCATTGCCGCAACAATTGATTTGATGTGACAAAAAACAAAAAAAAGGGTTCTTTGACTGCAATATAAATACCAGGCCTATGTCCTCCCCTAAACCCTCCTCATCAGCATCTTCAACAGCATTTTCAACAACACTTTTAACAACACTTTCAACAGCATCTTCAACACTCAACTCAACTGAACTTAACTCAACTCTATTCATTTCAATCAAATCATCATGAAAGCATCTTACTTGTCCCTGACCTTACTTGTGGCCACTACTGCATCAGCACATACTTTGAATTTTTATGCAATGGTCGATAGCAAGTACGAGCCGCTCACTAGCTTGGAGCTTCCTACTCTTGATTATCTTGCCCTTAAAGAGCCTCGCCTCCCAGTTCCTCCTGAGTTCAACCTAGAAGGGGATGTTGCTACTACTGGCGAAGGCAAAAAGAAAAAAGTCTTTGGTATTTCCAATGACTATTTTGTCTTCGGCAATCCCAACAAGGTGAAACCCGTTAAGATTCGCTTGGATGGCCGCTCAAAAGTTCTTAATGTTACTCCTTACTTGTGTAGGTGGGTGTTCGGCAGTCTCCGAGGCTTTATAATGAGTAAGGACCACTCCACCAAACGTTTAAAGTGTGTTCCTGTGGAAGTCTACTTATTACCTTCGTCATTTGCTCTTGACTCTCCCATCACGGATAAGAGAGACATAAGTGTCGTGCGTGAACTCGAAACCACGCAGATGGACCCTCCTTTTCAATCTGAGCGGAATACCTTGGATCCACGCGCTGTCCCTAGCAAATCTGCATCTAGTGATATGGAGGTGCCTTCGAATGACGACAGTGTATCCTCCGCACCCACTCTTTCCAAGAAAGTAACTACTGATATGACCGCACCGGAACGTGACATTCCGACTGACTTCTTGCCTTTTATGTATTCGCGATAAATCAGCTCGCTGGTTGATCTTTCGAGCAAAAGGGCACTTGTCAATACAAAAAAAGCTACTAGTTTCGTTTTCAGACACACCTGTGCATTTTCCGATTTTATTTAAGCCAGCGTTATTTGGATTTACGATTTCCATGAAACATCTTTATATAAATATCACATTGTAGAGCAATCTTAAGTAGTTCCTGTGAATCTGGTTCCGGTGGTCAGAGGGAAAGACACCTTAGGGCCATCAAACACTCAGTGTTCTAGATACAGGCTCTTATCCACATCATAGATTCATAGTTTAAATGTCACGGATACTTTCCGATAGAGGTCGGCCCGTAAATGGTTTATTATATAGTCACTCATTATGTGCACTACCTCCAGCTGTAGAGAATCAAATGAGGTTTTCAATAAACAGTACCTCTGCACAATGATTAGAGTCTGAACATATCTTGGTAGACCCACATTTAGCTACTGTATTCATTGAAGACACAAATAAAAATATGGGAGCCTGTCCTTTTATATATATTTTATTTTGGGGGAACTTCACGTGACTTTGGTCACCTGTAGATTTGATGATTCCCTATCAGCAAGAAGTGTTGGGGAACCAGGTGGCCCATAGAGTAACCATGGTTCAAGATCCAGAGTATCCTTCTTGCTATAGGATATGGATCTCATAGTCTCATCTAGATAAGTGAACACTTCACGAGAAGTGTTCTCCTCAGAAGAGGCGTGAGCCTCTTTATCAAAAACGTGACTGGATGTGTTCCCAGAGACATGCCAAGTGCTATTTCTAAACTTCAACCATGGCCAAAAACAATCTAGTCTCCTGGGATTTATGTTTAAACCTATGTGATTTTATCGTTTCTTGTTTTTGTGATAAAAATCATTGTTTCTGTTGTATGCAGGATATTGGGTGTTTCTCTCCAGGAATCTCTTTCATGATGGGTCCACCCTTTTTTTTTTTTTTTTTTTTTGAGTATATACTAACAATTTGTCTAATAAAATCGATTCCGTTGAGTAATTAGCTGTCGGGAGCTTAAGAGAAGGTGTTCAAGTGAGAAGAGTCAAAAAAGTGTACCGATAATGGATGTATCTCATTTGATAAACACTTTTTTCAGCTTCTGTTTAAGTATGAATTATTATACGGGAGTTTTTGAAAACTATGTCCTACAAGATCAAAGTACAACAACAGGTGTAAGCCAAGTGAAAACCCTTCATACGTTGTTGACCTGCACATAATAAAATTCTGGCCTGCATCCAACACATCTACGAAGGACCTTGACTCTGTTAGGAGAAACCATATGGTCACTAGAATTAAGTACTTGGTTTCAGTAAATTAGTTTCAGTGGATTCTACTAACGAGGTTTATTTAGTTGGCCCAGCCTTAAACCTTGCCACTCTCAGGATTGAGTTGGTGTGTTGGTTAGTATTCAAGAGACTTGGATACTGGGTGCTAATGATCATTAATGAATATGATATAAGAGGGCCGTCAAGAACACAATATGGGTTCTCAGGACCGACACAAAACTTTGCTGTGCTTTACATCCAAAAAAATTGTAGTTATATGAAATCCCTTAGAAGTTACCCGAGGTTGCACTCATACGCCGATGTTCCAATGGTGTTCCCAGATTTGAAGAGAAATCTGGAGTACCAGCTAGATCATATGGTGTAAAATAGTAAGATGATCATATTTAATGTTGGTTTGGAATGTGTCTTTTTCTATTTTGAAGAAATTTTTAGTGGTTGATTTAGTTCTGAGAGGAGAGTCTAATTTGCAGTTTATATGTACAATTGCTAAAGGTGAGAAAAAAAAGAAAAACTGTAAGTACCACCAAAAATCGAAAATTGTTCGATTCAAGTTGGAACTGTGTCAGGACTAAACTGGACCCATTTCCTATAATTTTATATTAATAAGATTTCTAAATTATCCAAATGGAACCAATTTTCACCCACATACTGCATACAAACACATTTTGGAAGGTCTCAGTAGCCCAATGAATACACGCGATATAAAATCTGAAAGCATAAAATTAAAAAAAACAAAAAACATAAGAAAAAGAGAGTGTATTCAAGTAATACCCAAAAAAAAAAAAAAAAAAAACGAATAACGTGAAAGCCAGCTCTGCGTTTTGGAAACAGGTAATACTCAATTTTGGGTCTTCTGACAATCGGTGTTGAGAAACAGACGTCGCGCATAGCAAGTTGGGTGTCACTTAAACACTGAGGTCACTCACGTGACTGGTCATGTGAAGACTCAACCCAAATATAAAAGGACAGACTCCCATCTTTTTATCAGTTTATTCAATGAATATAGTAACTGAGCGAGGACGTACCAAAATGTGATCCAAATCTCGTCCCACCAATATATATTATATATTATTTAGTGTTGAGGTACTGATGTTTACTGAGGACATGATTACTGAGGACCTGGATTGATTCTTTTACAAGGTAATAACACACTGAGTTGGGCAGACGGGCCAGTCATGTGTTTAGGATTGTAAAATGCAGATGAAGTCAAATGCATGTGGAGTAGTATTTTAAGCATAATCCGAAATGGTGTCTCCGAAAATTGCATTGGGAATGATGATGAGATCTGACTCATCTGACTCATCTGACTCAGTCACTGGAATGCATTTCCCTAGGATAAACTACATAGATGTGAATTCCCGCTTAAACATGAACGACATCAATGGTGACAAGGGATCACAGACTTCTAAGTTTAGATATTGAAGAAACTGAATGTAAGTGATCAATTATGACTATTGAGGTTTCGCACTCAACAGAGTTCTTGGAGATCAATAGCATAACCGTTCCAGTCTATGCGAAGGTTTTGATACAGTAACGCGCACCAAGCGAAACATCCAATACACATGCAATCTCCTGTCCATAAGTAACCAATACATCCAAGTCATTACTCTACCTAGTATGAGATTATGCCTAGTGTGAGATTATGCCTTAGTATGTGATTATACATTAGTATGAGATTATACATTAGTATCTGCTCAAGGGGATGGAAAATAGTATGTCCTGGTATGGACCAGTATGGGGGGCCAGTGTGACGTGGTGTTGTGGTGTTTTAATACCTGAATCTGACGATTGCGGCCGCAGCCTTTCTCGCCGTATGGATTGCGACTGCGCCTTATCGTTCGGCATGTAACACCAGGCATCCACGCGTGAGACTGGACGTGAGGCTGGACGTGAGATTGGGCGTGAGGCTGGACGTGAGATTGGGCGTGAGATTGGGCGTGAGACTGGGTGCGAAGTCCCACAAGTCACTTTAAAATACGCCAGTTTCATCGGCTCTTCTCATAAGGAAACCACTGAGGTGACCACCGTAGTGATTCAAAAGAGTGAATGTGATGATTGTTTGATTTAATTTGTGAGATCTGATCAAGAAGTATTACTCATTTGCATATACTGCATGCTCTCGTATTTGTCTATTACCGTGAACTGCTACTGCTACTGCTACTACAGAGTAATTATCTATACTGGCAGGTCCCAAAATCACCTAGTCTATAAAATAACCGTATATTAAGGAAAGGCCCCAGCTGGGAATAGGACTCTTGGGAGGTTACAAAATGCTAGGGAAAAAAGGATGCTAAAAAATACTTAAACTAGTTATAATATTTGCTCAAACTAAAGCCTCGTCTGCATCAACAGGACCATTGTTCTTGGGTCCAAATTTAGTTCTGTGGAGGAGGGTTCTTCTTGTCGTAGTAGTCAGCAAGCTCGGCGAAACACTTTTTGGGAAAAGTATTAAGAGCATTAGATAAAGTGTTGCATTTGAAAGACGAATTGTATAAATCGGAGTAACGTCTGTCTCCTCCATCCAATTCGTTGGCGAATTGATACACGCAATCAGGATAGGAAGAAGTCAACATAGCCAAATTTTGACACTCTTTGTCGGAAACAAATTCTTCTTTTGATGGTGCTTTCACAGGATTTTTTTTATCATAAAAGTCAAAAAACCTATCAAGACAGTCCCTAGGAAACCTTGGCACAATATAATCAGCATCATCACACAGCTTGCTTCCTTTATCGTGATAGATAGGAGAATAAATTCCTGTTCTTATATTTTCACGTTGGGCCGCCTCATAAACACATCCTTTGGGGAGCTTTTCCAAAGTTGCAATATATCCAACACACTTATTGCTGACGCCGGAATCGGGCTTTTCTAGCTCCTGTTCCAATAAGGTTTGAGTGGATTCACGTGCCAGCTGGCAGAGTACTTCTTGCGCACACACAATGTCGGAGTCAATTTCGCTTCTATCAAACACTTTTTTCTGGCGGAATTCGGCACCCTTGGTGCATGTTTGGTTTGTTTGTAAATTGAAACACACTCTCAGGTAAAGACATTCATGAGATGCCGACTCGAGGTCAGTGTCGGCACTGGCACAATCAACACCGTTGAAGTATTTATTGTAGACGAGATGCCGTGCGTGCCCATCGGGGTATCTGATGGAGATTTCGTTGTCGTTATCGTTGTCGTTGTCGTCTGCGCGCTTGGCCTTCACACTGGCCTCGTCTAAGGGAAGTGCGATTGCTGAAGAAATAAAGAGCGCGGCTGATAATGCCAAAAGGGTGGGCCTATGAAAGAGCATTTTTTTTTGTAATTGTAATTGTGGTTGTGTCTTGTTTTTTTTGGGAAGTGTAAAGAAGGGTAAAACGGTTCCTTATGTAGTCGACTTGGCGTCGTAAAAGGGAGGCGAAGTTTGTCGCCTGTATTCTCTGACAAGGCAGAGGCTGCGCAGTAGTAAAGGCTGTGCAGTAGTAAAGGCTGCGCAAAGTGAGGCTGTGCAGTAGTAAAGGCTGCGCAAAGTGAGGCTGTGCAGTAGTAAAGGCTGCGCATGGTGAGGTCAAATTTTGATTACGAACAAAGACAATAGACTTTGACATGCACACAGCACACCACCAGGCTTAAAGTGGCTTTGACTTTTTCTTGGCATGTTTTAATTCAACAATAAGATTACTCTCAAACAATGAGATTACTTTAAATCAATGAGATTACTCTAAATCAATGAGATTACTTCAAGCTATGTATTTCAATCCGGACCCTTAGGGTCCCTGACTATAGTATGAGCACTTACATAAAAACTGTTATGTTCTTTAATACATATATGCCTAACTTCTTATATTCCTTGATGATACAACTTTGAGAGAAACATGGCATCGAAAAACTCTCCACTAGAACAATCAAAAGTATTATTTTGGAATCTTCGAAAAGAGCCATTGGAGCACTTCACCATTGGAGCACTTCGTGTATAGAGGGCCAAACGCCATATCACCATTGTAACCATATTCGGACTAAGAGGCTTCATAATACTTTTATAGACAAAGCCCTGCCTATGGTGGATCTAACAAAAACAAGAGCATGAGTACTTGGATGAAAATAAGAACATGGGATAACAAAGAAATAACAAAGTAAAAAAAAAAGAATAAAAATTGACGAAAAGGGAACAGTGAAAAAAAAATATCGTTTTCGTCAGTGGGCTAAAGTCTAATCTGGCCAAACTTGGCTAGTTGACCAAACTCGGCTAGTTGACCAAATAGGCTTTGAGCCCTGAATAGTTCTATGCGTCTGGCATAAGTCATCAGATGCCACTCGAAGAACATACCGAAAGAGTATCATCCACCATTTCATAATGGATCGGTTGAATCACATTCACATTCACCAACACCCTAGCCTTACATCGGAGATACCCAAGGCTCTTTGTCCATAGAGTCATCCATAGAGTCATCCATATAGTCATCCGTATAGTCATCCACAGAGTCATCCACAGAGTCATCCACAGAGTCATCCACAGAGTCATCCACAGAGTCATCCACGGAGTCATCCACGGAGTCGAGATCAGACTCATCTTCAGCCACGTATTCCTTTTCAGGCATGGATTCCTTTTCAGGCACGTATTCCTTTTCAGACATGGATTTCCCACTGGATTCAATATTCGGTTGCGGAACATCATAGGGCCCATAATTTCCCTCATTTCCAAATCCCAACTCCTGTCCCCGTCCATAATTGGGAATAGGAAGTATTTTCTTTTCATGAACTAGACCTCTAAGAGGGACACGCGAAACTGGATTAAGAATAGATTTTCCAGTAACTTGCTCTAAACTCAAGAAGTAGAGGTCCACTTTGAAACAATCCTCATGCAACATTTGGTCGGAGATCACGTCAGCATTGATGGAGTTACTCCAGCACGAATAGAATGAGGTGTTAATGACTCTCCCATCTCGGGTGAGAGACAATGTACCATGAGTCCCACTATAAACAATCGTAACTACACCTTTAGTGAGTCCAACATACCCATGACAGTATCCATATAACCTCCTAGGTAATTTATCCCGTTCCAAGGTGAACTCAAAAGGTTTGCTAACACCAAGCTTATAATACATCACACAGGAATTATAACCGTATTCTTCAGATTGTTTTGCAGAGAGAGGCACCAAGTCACCGTTGATCTTGACGTAGAATGCAAATGGCAAATCTTGAGCCCCTGAAGAGGAGCTCAGAGACTCAGAATCTTCAAAAGGCGTTTCACGATTTGGTTGAGGCAACGGAGTCTGTGTAAACCAAGGTACGCCGGTAGTTGCACCGGCTGAAGAGGTAACTTCCAAGAAATTATCTTCCCGTGTTCTAGTCACACGCACGAAGAATTTCTCTGCTGACTCGTCTTCAGAGGCAAGCTTTTTCATAAAGGCATTTGCAGCTCCTGTATCATGAAGTAAGAGGTAGATCTCCACATGAGAACATGAATCAGTAACTTCGTATGTGCTAATGATTTGAATACCGGCTTCGGTCCTGCATGAATAGTAATGCTCATTGAGGATCTTCCGATTTTCGTCAAACTTCAAATCATCCTTTACGACATCACGTCCATAGGAAAGTATCTCATCCCTTATTCCAAGGATCCCATTATTGTTTGTATTGATTCTGATGGCGTGTTGACCTTTGATGTCGAACTCAACTGGGTCGCAGCCCTGGCCTCCGTGACACATGATACTATAAGTAACTCCATCAATGCTAGTAAATTCTTGGGACCCAAGCGGTATCATGTTATCATTCATCTTTGCATAGACCACATAAGGCAAATCCCCGTTATTGGAATCGGAACCAGAATCAGAATCAGAATCTGTTTTGTGTTCTTCCGAAGGGTCCACAGCAGTCCCAGCCTTCTTATCATAAGGCAAAAAGTAAATGTCCACCTCGAAACAATTTGCAGATACTTGTGAGTCACGAATGACATTCCGACCGTTAGCTTCTGGGCACGAGTAGAATTCTTCTAAATCATGAATCTTAGAATTATAATCAATCTTCAATTTTTTCGCCCGGGTAGTGGAGTCCACACTGAGAAGACCATCATGAAATCCAACGATCTCTTTAAAATGTTCTCCCAAGCCGATAGCATATTCCCTTTGGTAGATAAATTCCGCACCTTCGGATGAAAAGTCTTTGTAAGATAAAGTTCTTATGCCGGAAAAGACTTCTGGATAAGCATTCCGCGTAAGGGGCATATACTTGTCATCAACTTTTACAAAGAAAGCCATTGTATATTTGTTGATAGGGTCATGCTTATTCCTTCCGACTTTATTTGTGTCAACACCTTCATCATAGTTAACCTCAATCTCCACTGCAGTCCCTGTTGATTTATCATAAGGCAAAAAGTACACCTCCACAGACCGGCAAGCCCGTTGGTACGGAGCAGTCCGGTATAAGATGTAGGTTATTTTGCTGTTAGCATTCAAGTTGCACGAATAAAAATCTCCATTTCCAACTTTGTTATCTCTTTCCAACTGCAAAGGAGTCGAATCAACTTCACCAAAAAGAAAGAAGGGCCTCATCAACGAAACAGCGGAATTTCTTTCGTCGGTAGCAACTGCACATTTGTCTAGGGTTAAACCAAACTCTGCAGGGCCAGCCAGTGGATCTCCATAAGTAAAGACCTTAATAGCATCCCCAAATCCTGGAAAGGACGTCCCCATAAGCGGTATTAATTTGCCTTTCTCTTTTGCAAAGAAAGCATACGGCTTGTCAGAGCCTGCCCAAGTAGAAGCCACAATAAGAGAGGCGGAAAACAAATGGCTTGTCTTCATAATGGTATCAGATGCTGTTGGAAGAGAAAGGCGAACTGGTATGCTTATATATATATATATATATACCAGCCAGGTTCTTTTTTTCTTTTTTTTCTTTTTCTTTTTATTTTTTCACAAACTCAATTGCCTTGGCAATCAAACAATGTCGGCCAAACAATAGCTAGAATATATTATGTTAATACCCTAGATTCTTGTACACTTCCTGCACACATGCTTCACTCCATCAATTCTGACGCCTCCTCGGCCAGATATTAGACTTTCAAATAGACACTGAGCCCGCCAAGAAAGAGAGGTCTATTCATAAATAATTTCCGTCCATCAATCATCAACAAGCAACCCCTTCGGGATCGGGGTTTTGACTTTTAAGAATCCGTTTTTTTGGTCTCTCGGCATTTTTGGGATTCTTAAATCCTCGTAAACTGTTTCTAACACTTCGTACTATGTTCTTGAGTCTTCGAAAATAAGGCCATTATTCACCAGTCTTCTTTTTTTTTTCTCTTTTTTTTCTCTCTTTTTTCTTTTTTCTTTTTTCTTGCCGTAGGGCACCTCTGTATGCTATGCTATGCTTCCTCACTAAATGAGTTCCTGGCCAAGGTACTCAAGACTTTCGTTAGTAGATGGGGACATGTTGTAAACACATGGACAGATAAACCTATTGTTCAAAAAAACAAATTAAGGTTTAAATATTTTCTGCAGGAAAATTTTCACACCTCGAGATTGGGTTAGTATTAGCGAGAAACCTAAAGCGTTATAGGGGTGAACTCTAATTTCATACATTAGTCAGATGTTGAAATTGAAGTTGTGCCTCTTTCAGTAATCAAGATTTAAAAGCCATTGAACCTTGAGCCATAGCTTTTTAAGTTGAGACAATTCCACCCCATCAGGATACTTGATCTGGGTATCGATCCTGAATATACCCTTGGCGAAAAAGGTGAATATCCAATCTGGTCCAATCTGGTCATAACATAAGCCAAGAAGTTACCCTCAAGTTCTTTGATGAACTTCATGAATCAGGAGTCTTTTGACTCTTTATGCTCCATTGGCCACTGTTAGGATCCATTGGCCACTGTTCATGATCAATTGGCCACGTTCACTTGTCACAAAAAGGCAATCTGAATTCTTATTGAGGTCAAATTAGCGAATGCCACGTACCCGCACTTTATGGAGGTCGAGTCTCTTTTCTTGGAACAGACCCTCACACCAATATTGAGAATATTGAGAAACAATAAGTAATAGGTTCTCAACTCCATTCTTATTCCAACACCTATAATAAGTAGCGCACATAAAATAGCACACATAAAATAACCAGCACACATAAAATGGCACACATAAAATAACCACCACACATTTAACCAACAAAGCAACAAAAGAGTAACAAAAGAGTAACAAAAGAGTAATGTCTCTTTTTATTTTTTATTTTTTATTTTTTTTTTTTAAACAAACATAATCCTAACATTTTGTAGTTTCCATTCTTTTAAATCAGGTACTTCTTTCAAATTTTTTTTTTTTGTTGGCTCAAAATCAATTTTTTGGCTGGTGTTGGTGTTGGTGTTGGATTGGAATCTGGGAAATTCAAGTCTCATTTGGGAGTGTGGGGGTGGAGGTGGAGGGCTGTCAATGGTGTTGCGCGAAGTTTACCATAGCACGTATACGTTGTAACAGCAGCAGCAGCAGTTGCGTAGATAATGAGGGTCATCGAGGTTGTAAATTGTCTTCGGGCAAAAAAATGAATTGTATCTGATTTTGGAGCTATTACAAGGTTCCTGGGATTTTCTTGACCTCTTGACCTCTTAACCTCTTAACCTCTTGTTCTTTGACCACTTGTTCTTTGACAACTTGTTCTTTGACATTTTGTTCTTTGACATTTTGTTCTTTGACCACTTGTTCTTTGACAACTTGTTCTTTGACCTCTTGATCTCTTGATCTCTTGATTTCTTGATCTCTTGATCTGATTTTCGGATCTGGTGCGTTGCACCCAGATAAAACTGACTTAAGGATTATCAAAGACACGAATGGAGAAGAATGGAACCTTAAAATGACTATACTATTGAATGCCTGACCCAAAATCCCAGATCAAACCAGGGATGTCCATGAAACCATCAAATGGATGCTTTTTTTAATAATCAAAAAGGCAGCTAGAATAGATTGGTCTAGAAGATTTGGGGTCTTATCCAAAGTAGGTATAATCATGTTTCTTGTGTCTTCTTTCTCCTTCGAGGCGACTAAAATATTTTCCTGTGGAAGGTATTGGAAAACCTTCTTTCATAAACTGTTGGAATGTAGTAAAATTATTTCCTTTGGAATGTATTCGACCTTCTTTCATAACTTCGGAATATAGCAGCTGTGTGGGTTCAATCCCAACCATCTAGCCAGTAATAATGTAAGGGCTCTGTAAATGTGCAGTCGTTCCTTACAATCTTCATCCATTACATTCCGGGTCAACCAAGAAAAAAAATTAGAATTAGTTCCAACTTTACATGAAACCGTACTGGTAAAATTCACATACTATGATTTTGTAAGTCTTGTACCGGTTTACAGTGTTATTCGAAACGATTCAGACCAGCGCGACAGAATGATTCAGACCAGCGCGACAGAATGATTCGGACCAAGAAGACAGAATGATTCGGACCACACTAGCAAAATTAAACAAACCAATAATTCACTAAATACATAGCCCCTCCCAAGTTGTTGTATACAGAATAACAATAAAACCAGTTCAGTTTCGTACTGCAAGACTCCCAAATGCAGTACATACCGTGTTTTTCAAAGTTATTCAAACCAGTCTCCATATTCAAGAATTCATAATATTGAATTCTAGTGAAAGTTGGTGTTTGAAACATCATGACATTTAATTCGAAAGACGGTGTGAAGGGGTACGAAACTTTCTCGAGTTATTGGTTTGTTTAATTTTGTTGGTTCTAGTTCCAAACATTTTGCCCCTTGGTATGAATAGTTTTGAATAACACTGTATATTAGTCAATCCTCCAGATTTAAGATTTTAGAATATTGGTATCCAATGAAAGTTGGTGTGAAGCATTACGCTATTTGGTTCGAAAGGATGTGCTAAGGAGTACGAAAGATTCTGTCTTCTTGGTCCGAATCATTCTGTCGCGTAGGTCTGAATCGTTTCGAATAACACTGTATTTAGTCAATCCGTCCATTCTGTCTATCCTGTCTATCCTGTCTAATTAGTCAGTCCTGTCCATTCTGTCTATCCAGTCCATTTGTCCATTTGTGTTGACACTAGCGGTATTGGAGTTTCATTATAAGGTGAATCAAGAGGTGTTTAAAGCTACACGTCACGTGCGCTAAAGAAACGGTCGCGGCTTGGTTATGGATGTTCAACCTGATCACGTGCTAAAAAGGCACGTGAGAAAAGTTCAAGTCCACGTTTTCTATGGGCACATGAATGGAGTATACAAATGTTAGAATTCGAACTTGATGTATGAGCTGATGAACTCATTGTTTAAAGTTTGCGATGAATGGCAATCGAAAAGGAAATGTCACTAGGAGAATTGAAAAATCAACACAACCTGCATATAAGTCATATAAATGATATTGAGAAATATCAGCCACAGGTGGTAGGTGATAACTTCACTATCTCTATAGCTCCTGAAACTACTCACGTGACTAGTCATGTGAATTCACACACACACCCCCTCTCAAATATAAAAGGACAAGCTCCCGCTTTTTTACAACCCCACCACAAAAAATATATATATCAAATGAGGCATGACATACCAAAACCGTATCCTAATATGAGACCCAACAAAAATTAATTATGAGGAGGTACTGATGTTCACCAAGTACTTGGATTCAATTTTTTTTTTTTTCATATGGCTTAACCCAGAAGAAGACATAACGTCATAGCTTATTGGCGCTGTGCAGCAAGTGAACCCGTCATGGTGCCCCACTGATTGAGTTTATAGGAATCAGGCAAACGTTAATGCTTTAGTGCTCCTACAATTGCATGCATAGAGCATTGAGCGCATAGTGAATATTACTGGAGGAGCGCAGGTTCCGCAGTCCTCTCCATCTAGAACTATACAGTCACTGTGTATGGCATTATACTGGGATTTCTTAATTGGGGCAAAAAAGGATATTATCTTTTATGACTGTATAAAGCATATTGGAAACATTCTTCTTGGAGTACATTATACTACTACCCTAAAGTATATACGATACTAAACTCCTACTCTGTACTATATAGAGGTCCCATGTCCAACGATAGTGATTGATCTTTTGGAGCCTCCAAATGTCATGGTTGAAATATTAATAGACTTTGGAATCTCAACAATAATCGTATTGGAGTGGATGATAATCTCAGCCAGAGAAGGAATAACAAGCATTAGAAATATACATAGACGAGTTGACCAAGGCCTTAGAGGCTCGAATCCGGGACTTGAACAGGGATTCGAACAGGGACTCGAACAGGGACTTGAACAGGGACTTAGGTCGAGTACGAGTATCAGATCCGGACGCTAGAGCTTGAAAACGAGAGATTGCGTGATTTGAAGGTGGAAAACGATCGGTTACGTGATTTGCTTGAAAAAGAAAGATTGAGAAATTTACGGATGGAACATGAGAGATTCAGAGAGTTGAATGAAAGTGAAAGACTCAAAGGATTGAAAGAAAGTGACTAAAAATATATACATCAGTCTAGTGATACAGTTTAAAAGCCTCTACATCAGTCCAATGATACAGTGTAATAATTCCTAAGAGTCTAGAAAAATCATAGCATGTAAACATCCTATATCAGTCTATTCAGTCTATTCTCTAATACTTCTATCAGAAGGTCTAATAGTATGTGATCATTCCAAGACTCTTAAGTATAGTCAATCTATACACCAGTAGATCCATCAGTGTATACTGCAATCTATACTACAGTGACTACAGTGACTACAGTGACTACAGTCTATACTACAGTCTATACTACAGTCTATACTACAGTCTATACTACAGTCTATACTACAATCTAATAATGTAATGTAGTTTCGACTTAATGCTCTCGTTATGCTTTATCATCATGCTGTATGAAACAAAACCATATACAGTGTTTTTTAAAACTATTCAAACCAATGAACCAAAGCGAGAATTGATGGCAGAAAATGAAAGATTAAGAGAATTGGAGGCCCGACGCTCGCATAGAATTCACATAGAATTACATAGAGCTCACATAGAGTATACATAGAATTACATAGAATACACATAGAGTATACATAGAATTACATAGAGTATACATAGAGTATACATAGAGTATACATAGAATTACATAGAGTATACATAGAATTACATAGAGTATACATAGAATTACAAGAATATACATTGGAAGGAAACACCTTTTGAGTATGGGAGGAAGTGTAGGAGTTAAGTGTATGTGGTCAGTGTAGGAAGTAGTGTGTAGTGTGTAGAGTGGGTGCTGATTACTGTTAAATCCGATATGAGTCATCCAAAAAGACACGCAGTTAGCAGTTAGCAATTAGATTTTTAATTATTCTGTAATATATAATTAAAATCATCTTGCACCAAAATCTGATTTTTAGTACGTCAAAAGAGTCTTTGCTTTTTTTACTAGTAACATGAGCTCTTCCACGAAAAGTGCGAACATGAGCCTAATCACCAAAGGTAGATCAAAAATAAGTGGATCAAAAAAAGGTGGATCAAAAAAATATTCACCTAAATTTAAAAGCTTCTAGAAATTTCCTGATAGAATTGTAGCCGTTTTTTTGTTTTCATTTTGATTTTTTTTAACCTGCTTACTGATCATTCGGGACACAGTCACCCTATGTTGGTAAGTCTCTCTTTGGTAAGTCTCTCTTTGGTAAGTCTCTCTTTGGGAAATATCTCTTTGAGTATATCTGCCAGGTGAGTATATCAACCAGGTGAGTATATCAACCAGGTGAGTATATCTACCGGGTGAGTATATCAACCGGGTGAGTATATCTACCGGGTGAGTATATCTACCGGGGGGAGTATATCAACCAGGTGAGAAAGGTGCCATTAGAATCTACCAGGTAGTGCACTACTCATTTATAATGGATCTCTCTAAAGCAGTCTATAAAGGGATATAATTAGGCTACATTATGTTTTTTTTTTTGCTAATGGTAAAGAGTGTATAGCTCGGGTGATCATTAATCAGTGGCTTATGCTTTAATAAAGAGGTTGTATATTACTCATCGCATGTACTTTTTGTATGTGTTGAAATAACCAAACTACCAGACCATTACCAGACCATTACCAGACCATTACCAGACCATTACCAGACCATTACCGAAAATCCTACTAACCAAGCTATTGATACACTTTTAAACACAAGCCAGACACTCTAGATAGTCTAGACAATTATGGATGGCCAACATAGCTTAATACACAATTTTACACCCTCCATAGATAGTAAATTACCTATATGGATATTGAATCCCTGTACTTGTCAATCAGAGTAACCTCCATTCTTCTAAGCTGGACTAGTCTATATAAAGAAGCAATGTAAGTGTCTACCAGTGGTTCATAAAAGAGTAGTCCAGAACTAGTGCCAAGGAGATCTCTATATGTGCGAAAGCTAGTCCTACCATAATGAAGTCATGATATTGGGTCACTTAAAATACAATGGTTCCAGTCATTGGTGTTTGTTGAGAGGCCATGATATTTGATTTGATGGTCCAGATGTCTTGGTTACTGTTACTCATATATACAATCATAATGGGGATAGACTAGTATTTAGGGATGAAATAATTATTTGTCCTTGAAGGATCCCGTGAATCTTCTAGAATTTTAGAGGGTGTACGGGTTACTTAGGACACCAAGATCTTATATAACTTTGGAGAGAAACGGTGATTTTAAAAAAACCATTCACAAGGGCAAACATGGACATTATTCTAGCTCAAACTATTTATTCTGGTACTGGTAATGGTAATAGTATTATCTGAACATAGTCACACTCTTAAAATAGAAGAGGACTGAAACGAAGGCATTAGGGAATGAAGAATTCTATAGACTGGAGGCATGAGTACACGAACACACACGAACACACGAACACACGAACACACGAACACACGAACACACTATATACAGATGTTCCGAAGTACATACAGACAATACGGCCAAGCGGATAATCCTCACTCCCGTTGACATAAGCTTCGGTGCATAGACAATAGCAGACGTCAAACATAACAAGCTGACACATAAAATGTGTAGAGTGGGACTGCACGCAAGGTTAGTCTCTATACCGGGCAATACCATTGTCCATTCTCAAATAGTCCCTTACTTATCCATTTTAGATCAACTAATACCCAATGAATGTATCTTATGATTCAAGAAGTCTACAATAAGCATTCACAGAATAGGTGTAGTTTTATAGATCAATACACAGGAAAGACTACAGATACATCACCATCCGTAGTACATCCGTCCATACATCCATACATCCATACATCCATACATCCATACATCCATACATCCGTAGTACATACATCCGTAGTACATGTGTCCATAATGTAGTGCATAGTACCTACATTCCGGTTTTATTCCAGTTTTATTACAGTACCTAATACAGTACCTTTAATGTATATGTAGTTACAGGAAGTACAATGGACCATATATAAACGATGGTAGTATAATCTAGAAGGTATACTATAGACGGTAGATTGGACCGAGGAAGTGGAGCGAGGCGCGCAATGGTCGGGCCGATGAGTTTCGGAGATAGGAAAGAGCAAGCCGCGCCGCGCCTGAGCACGGCCCAAAATGAAGCCAGGACCAACCGAAATGAGGCTCCAAAAAAAAAGACTAATTTAAAAAAAAAAAAAAAGAAAAAGAAATTGAAATTAGAACTAAAATTAAAATTAAAATTAGAATTTCACCGGAGTATTTTAGGTTAGCCAATCAAGGCTTTTGCATTACTATTTATAGAATCCCCGAAACTAAGAACTAAGAATTAAGAAGTAGAACTAGAGCTAGAAGTAGAAGTAGAAGTAGAAGTAGAAGTAGAAGTAGAACTAGATCTGGTACTAGAAATAGAACTAGAACTAGAACGAAATAAAAGAGACTCTCTGATCTATGGATTCTCCATAGTGGATCCATGCACATCGAGAGCCAGTACCGTGCCCAACCATGTTCAAGAGTGTTCAACCGCAACGATACCCAGCCGTTCTCACTAAGTATAACCACCAAGCATAATTCTCAACCACACCACACCACACCACACAGGCATGCCACCAAGCATAAATGTCAAACGCATCCATTATTACCATACTCATTTACCCATGCATAGACCATACATTATCATACGCATTAATTAAATGTAGTTAAACAGTACACCGGCTTAGACAGTACCAGACTTAGACAGTACCAGACTTAGACAGTATCAGACTTAGACATTAGTTAAACAGTACTTGATAGTAATTGACAGTAAGAGTCATCACACAGAATGTATACATATTAATTGAATGTATACATATAATTGAATGTATAAGTATTAACTAAAAGTCTTAGTGACTCAGCCGTTTGGAATGTGATGTGCAGTCAGACTCGTAACCATAACCATCCATGCTCACGGGTAACTAGAGTAGTTGCACATACATTAGCCATGGCGCACCCGTTAGTATACTTTGGTTGATTTCCCAAAGAAGTACCCCTATATCTACATTGAGGAAAAAAGTGTCTCAATTCCCTCCTCAAACCAACGTAACCCACATAATCTTTTCAAACTCCTGCAGACACCACCCCAACGCCAAGCCCACCAAAACACCCAGAAGACCAATGCAAACCAAAATACCCAGAACATCAAAACACCAAAATCCAAAACACCAAAATCCAAAACACCAAAATGCAAAACACCAAAACACCCAAAACACCAAAATGCAAAACACCAAAACACCCAAAACACCCAAATTCATACCTCCAAAATTTCGACCGTTACGTCACTTCAGTCTACCCCTTTTACACACCCGACACCCAACACCCAAAACCCAAAACACCAAAATTCAATCAACCACCTGCACCTTCTGTAAGTAATTGTAGATCTAAATACAAATTTAATTTGATTTCATGTAACCTAAATGTAATCTAATTTCAATTAACCACATTGTATGGTCACATTGTATGGTCACATTGTATGGTCACATTGTATGCTTTATATGCTTTGTATGCTTTGTATGCTTTATATGCTTTGTATGCTTTATATGCTTTATATGCTTTATATGCTTTATATGCTTTATATGCTACATTGTATGCTTTATATGCTACATTGTATGCTTTATATGCTACATTGTATGCCTTGTATGCTACATTATATGTTTACATTGTATGCCTTGTACGCATTGTATACTACATTACTTGCTATTAATAATCAAGAAGTTAACCACTTTGAGGTTCAGGTGCACGAGCATCGGCATCGGCATCGGCCTCGGTGACGGGGACAGAAGCTTATGTCCGCCGCGCGCCCCTGTGCACACTTCTATCTCCTTTAAAGAGATGGCCGCGGTGGGATGTCTTCCCTTACCCCCATTGAAAGCTTATTAAGGTTAAACAGTGCTGCACTTAGACCTACAATTCCCACCACTTCTGAAAGCCCAAGTCCATGGGAACTATGTATATATATATATATATATATATATATATATATTGTATTGTATCTATGAAACTGTAGTCTTATATAGAAATTCGAGTCTAGGTAAACCTGATTCTTTTCGGGTTGTTTCTTTATTATTAGTGTTGGTGGATATTAATGTAGATGGGCAAAAAAAAAAAAGAAAAAAAAAAGGTTATCTTCCGGGTATCGGCACCAGGGCCCAACTATTCACTGCGGCTCGAGCTTGGGGATTTTGTTTGGCCCGGCACCTAAAATGCGCTGGGCTCTATAAGAGTCTTCACGCTCGGCCTACTTTTCCGCTACACTCATTTTCTCTCCACACCTTTCCCCCATTCCCCAATTCCCATTCCACCTTCATTCCCTCATCTACCTTCATTCCCTCATCTTCCTTCATCTAATAATCTTTTCCACACTTCCCTCATATTACCTTCCACCTGTCCCTCATATTACCTCCCTCCCTCCCTTCCCTTCACAACTCTCTATAACCTTTAGTCCATTGGTCTATTGTTTTACCTGTGATTGTTTTACCTATCATCGTTTTATCTATTGTTAGTGTTTGTTGATTATCATTATGGGAATCTTGGGTACCTCTCTGAAAGAAGAGGACGCCTTGAGGGCTGCGGCTACCCCTTTGAATATCCTGAGACTGGACTCCAAGTACTCTACTGATCTCTCCGCGCTGTCTGCGTATGAAACTGCATCCGAGGCTGGCCACCCTGAATCTATACATGGCCTGGTGCACGACCAGCAAATGGATGCTGATGATGTCAGTACCATTAGAGGTGTTGCGCCTGACCATGGTCTTGGAAATGACCACCTGGCCAATGCTGATGTTTTGGAGGAGAAAATCTCTCAATCCAGTGGCCCTGAAATCGCTAATAATGCTGATGTCAATCTTAATCTTGGTACTGATGCAAATGATGGTTTTTCTTCGCCTGTTCATGTGGCTGATTTGGACTTTGATGGTCCTGATGACCCTGCAAACCCTTTTAATTGGCCCAAATGGAAAAAATGGTTCATCACTTTCACAACCTCCAATGCATGCTTGTGTATTTCCTTGGGATCATCGTTGTATGTGGAAGGTGTACCCGAGCTTGTGGTTACTTTTGGTTGCTCGCAAACACTTGCCTTGGCTGGTCTCACATTTTACTTGGTGGGATTGGCCATTGGTCCAGTGATCGCTGCTCCTATTTCTGAAGTCATTGGCCGTCGTTGGATCTATATTACCACGTTTCCTGTTTCCATGCTCTTCACAATGGGTGTGGGTTTATCCCATAACATGCGGAGTATTCTAGTCTTGAGATTTTTAAGTGGTTTGGCTGCTTCTCCTCCTATGTCCATTGCCAGTGGAACCATTTCTGATATCTGGGCCAATGACCCTCGTGATATGTACACTGCCATGGGACTTTTCTGCTTGGCTCCTTTCTTGGGTCCTGTGATTGGTCCAATTGTGGGTGGTTTTGTTGCTGAGAATAAGTCTTGGAGATGGACCATGTGGGTTTCTTTAATGTTTTCGGGTGCTGTGTTGCCATGTCTTTTATTATCCCCAGAAACCTATAAGCCTGCCATCTTGAAAGCCCGTGCCAAGAAGAGAGGACTTCAAATCATCGAGGAGAAGTTCTCGCTTAAGGAGGCCATCATTGTGTACTTGTGCCGTCCTGTTGAGATGTTGTTTGTTGAGCCACTTGTGGGCTTGACGTCCATTTACATTGCGTTTGTCTTTGCTGTTCTTTTTGGCTTTTTCGAGGCTTACCCCATTATCTTCAGAGGTGTGTATCATATGGGTACTGGTATTTCGGGGCTTCCGTTCATTGGTGTGGGAATTGGCTTGAGTACAGCTGTGATTTTGTTTATCGTCATGAGCGAAATCAAATTCAGCAAAGCAGCAAAGAGTACGGAGCCCAAAGTGCAGGACCCGGATGCTCCAGAGAAGTCACTTACTATTGCCCAAATTGGAGCCTTCCTTGTTCCCGTGGGATTGTTCTGGCTTGCATGGGCCTCTAGGCCGCTGGTGCATTGGATTGTGCCCACACTTGCAGGATTGCCCTTTGGATTTGGATTGTTATGGATTTTCTTGGGTGTGGTTCTTTACTACTCGTGGTCATTCCCTCCCGCATACGTGGCATCGGCTTTAGCAGCCAACAATTTGATCCGGTACTTATTGGCGAGCGTGTTCCCATTGTTCACCATCCAGATGTACGAAAAACTTCATATTGGGTGGGCCACGTCCCTTTTAGGATTCATTGCCGTGGCCATGGTCCCCATTCCATTTGCTTTCCGCAAATACGGGCGTAAGTTGAGAGGAATCTCCAAATATGGATACGCAGCCGTAATCAAGAAGAAGGCTTTAGAAAGCTCGCAGAAAGAGCAGTTGGAGGCTGGTGCTGGAGATGACATCAGCCGGACACATTCATCGGATGTGGCACAAAAAGTATAATCTCATGATTATTTAACAAGTTTGAATTTATAGAGTTATGGCTGTTTAGACGTGATACCCAAGCCTAATACATGATATTATTGATCCTCTTTTATGCCATACATAAAGTATAGTACACCTATACTCCACCATAACCTATACTCCAGCATAACCAATACTCCATCATAAGTCATACTCCAGCATAACCAATACTCCATCATAAGTCATACTCCAGCATAACCTATACTCCATCATAAGTCATACTCTACCATAACCTATACTCCATCATAAGTCATACTCTACCATAACTAGTCTCACCATAACTAGTCTCACCATAACTAGTCTCACCATAACTAGTCTCACCTTAACTAGTCTCACCTTAACTAGTCTCACCTTAACTAGTCTCTACTAGCACCAGTGAAGTACTTCTAATGGAAGGTCTGTATTAAATCCATGATATGTAGAAAACCACTTATGGAGATATCATGAAGCCTGTCAGTCCTGTTTTAACTATGGTAATACGTCATTTGGCCATTAGAGCATTTCGTACATAGATGAACCCTTTCGAATATTCCAAACCAATACTTACTATTGTTCTGGTTAAGAGCTTTTCGATTTCACCTTTCTCTCCATGTTATATAAATCGCTTCGGCTCCTCTCTTTGAGTATCCATCAATGAATACAAGTTTAGGTCAACACACATTAAAGAACATAACACTACTACACTATTATGTACTACACTACTACACTATTATGTACTACACTACTACACTATTATGTACTACACTACTACACTATTATGTACTACACTACTACACTATTATTGTTAGATCCACCATAGGCAGGGCCCTGTCTATGAAGGTATTATGAAGCCTCTCAGTCCGAATATGGTTACAAAGGTGATACGGCGTTTGGCCATCTATGCACGAAGTGCTCCGATGGCTTCTTTCGAACATTCCAGAATAATGTTTCCCATTGTTCTGGTGGAGAGTTTTTCGGTAACACGTTTCCCTCAAAGGTATATAAGCCACTCCAGTTCCTCCAGTTCCTCCAGTTCCTCTCTTAAGGAACCATTAACGAATATAAGAAGCTAGGCATAAATGTATCAAAAGAACATAACATATAGTGTATAGTAGTATAGTGTATAGTGTATAGTGTATAGTGTATAGTGTATAGTGTATAGTGTATAGTGTATAGTGTATAGTGTATAGTGTATAGTAGTATAATGTATAGTGTATAGTAGTATAATGTATAGTGTATAGTAGTGGTAGTATACTATATAATACATTATGACACTGTTAGATTCTTGAATACGTCTAATACTGGGAGTTATGTTCATTCGTTGATGGATTCCCAATAAGTGGGAATCCGACTAATTATGTAGCTAGCCAGTGAATACCGGAGAGTCAAGCAGGACGGTTAAACACCATGTCACAAAATAAGGTGCCTTGGGTGAGTCACTGGCATTCGTAGGCTCGAGAAATACCACTGTGGGTAGTGTGTCTACCCATAATAGGTCTAACATAGTAGGTCTAACATAGTAGTAATAATAGTAGTAGTCTATTGTAGAAGTGTAACCAAAATAGAACTACTGATACGGCCTTTTGCTTCCGTAATTTCTATCTGAAGGCCTTCTTCGTTCACCTCCATATCTGTTACGGTACTCATACCCAGCACCACATTCGTCTCTTGGGGGGACCACGTCTGTAGTCATCGAAGCCCCCATAATAATCATCTCTTCCGTAGCCACCACCATATCCACCATATCCACCATAGTCATCACAGTCTCCACCAGCATAAGGACTATATCCATCACGGTCTCCACCAGCATAGGGACCATAGTCATCACAGTCTCCACCAGCATAAGGACCATAGCCATCACGGTCTCCACCAGCATAAGGACTATAGCCACCACCATAGCCAACTCTTTCGTAGCCATAGCTTTGGTAGCCGTAGATTACTAGAGCTAGTATCGTCTCCTGTAAAGTACTAGAACTAGAACTAGTACAACTAGTACAACTAGTACAACTACTAGAGTACCAGATAATTAGACTAATAGACTAAGAGAGTACTAGACCACTAGATCTACTAAATATATGTTATGTTCTTTTAATACATTTATGCCTAACTTCTTATATTCGTTGATTGTTCCTCAAGAGAGGAGTCAGAGTGGTTTATATACCTTTGAGAGAAACGTGTTACCGAAAAACTCTTCACCAGAACAATGGGAATTATTATTCTGGAATGCTCGAAATGGAGCCATTGGAGCACTTCATGCATAGATGGTAAAACGCCCTATTGCCATTGTAACCATATTCGGACTAAGAGGCGGCTTCATAATACCTTCATATGTAGTGCCCTACCTGTACTAGAAATACTAATACTAGAACCACTAATACTAGAACCACTAATACTAGAGCTACTAATACTAGAGCTACTACCAACTCCTATGAAGTACTACAACTACTAGAGTACCAGACAATTAGACTACCAGACTAAGAGAGTACTAGACCACTAGACCATTAGACTACTAGACTAAGAGAGTACTAGAACTACTATTACTATTAAGTACTTGAACTACTATAAAGTAATAGACTATTAGTCAGTAAGTCGGTGTCTGTAGTTGGTGTCTGTAGTAAGTGTCTGTAGTCGGTGTCTGTAGCCTGTAGTTAGTGCTTTGTAGTTTGTCCTTTGTAGTTTATAGTAGTCTGTGATAGTCTATTACAGTAGTCAGTGTCTCTAGCCTGTCGAGTACAGTAAGAAGGAGTGGTAACGTATGATATTATGTAGTAAACTGGACTAGTCGGTAGTAATCTATAGTCCATAGTAAACTTCTGTAGTAGCAGTCTCTAGTCTGTAGTAGTAGTCTGTAGTAGTAGTCTGTAGTAGTAGTCTGTAGTAGTAGTCTGTAGTAGTAGTCTGTAGTAGTAGTCTGTAGTAGTAATAGTAGTAGTAATAGTAGTAGTCTGTAGTAGTAGTAGTCTGTAGTAGTGATAGTCTGTAGTAGTAGTAGTCTGTAGTAGTGATAGTCTATAGGTTTTAGTAAGACCTAGTCTGTATCTGTAGTAGTATCAATCTATTGTAGAGGTGTAACCAAAATAGAAGTACTGGTCCATTAGACTACTATATTACTAGAGCTAGTATCGTCTCTTGTAAAGTACTAGAACTAGAACTAGTAGAGTACTAGACCATTGACCACTAGACCACTAGACCACTAGACCACTAGACTACTACAACTACTAGAGTAATGGGCCATTAGACTAGACCATTAGAATATCGGATCACCAGACCACTAGAACTACTATTACTATGGGCTACTAACTAAACTAGAACTACTAATACCAGAACTACTAATACTAGAACTACTAATACTAGAACTACTAATACTAGAACTACTAATACTAGAGCTACTATGGGCTACTTCTACTATGAGCTACCAGAACTACTTTTGTTATGAGCAACTAGGTCGCTAGATCACTGACCACTAGACCACTAGATCACTAGGACTACTAGAGCTACTAAAAGCACTATACTATGAGCTACTATGGGCTACTGGAATACTAGTCTACCAGAATACTAGAACCACTAATACTAGAACTACTACCAACTCCTATGAAGTATTACAACTACTAGAGTCCCAGACTAAGAGAGTACTAGACCTAGTACTATGGAATTGATACGGAATTTGTGCAATGACCACACTACCATTATAAAAAGCATCTATATAAGTCATCAGGCTACTCTCTCTATGATGTGCTATTATATTCAAGCACATCAAAGTTCCACCTAAGGAGTTTCATCTAAAGAGTTTCATCTAAAGAGTTTCATCTAAAGAGTTCCACCTAAAGAGTTCCATGAAGGGTAAGTATATCTTGACGAATATCCATCAGTCCAGAAACTAGCACGTTTGATAATATGAGTGGGATAGTAGTGTATCCTAGTATGGTCGTTAATATGGCATTCACTCACTCTCTAACTCACTTCTCTCTAACTCTAACTCTCCCACTCTCTTACTCTGTCACTCTTACTCCCTAACTCCCTAACTCTCTCACTCTCTCACTCCCTAACTCTCTCACTCTCTCACTCCCTAACTCTCTCACTCTCTCAATAGGGTCCATGACTAAGATATAGAATATAGATTCTATTAATTCTGATAATCGTCAAAACAAAAGTGACCTTATTTCAAACTGGTTCAAGTGTCCTTATATAAGGGCACACCCACTAGGCTTCAATGTGACAACTGTGTAGATAGAAGACAGAAGAAAAGAAGATATCTTGAGTACAGAGCTAGAATGCCTCTTGAACTGGATGGTCAGCTGTAATAACCTCATTCTATATGTGTGGTGATGTTGAGGGAAGTAAAAGTGGGAAGTATAAAGTGGGAGGTATGGACTTCTTTGAAGCTAGTCATATAGTCTTTCCCCTACATTCACTACCACAAGGAAGGAAAGATGACCATTGCAAACTCTATAGCGCAAACATCACTATTGTTCTGGAAAACAAGTATCTTCATGTCACGTTCTCTGTTATGTTCTTTTAATACATTTATGCCTAACTTCTTATATTCGTTGATGGATCCTCAAGAGAGGAACCGGAGTGGCTTATATACTTTTGAGAGAAACGTGGTACCGAAAAACTCTTCATCAGAACAATGGTAGTCCTCACTGTATGAAGTCACTGTATGAAGTCACTGTATGAAGTCACTGTATGAAGTCACTGTATGAAGTCACTGTATGAAGTGCTCTTATGGTCAAACGCCGTATCACCATTGTAACCATATTCGGACTGCGAGGCTTCATAATACCTTCATAGACAAAGCCCTGTCTATGGTGGATCTAACATTTTCTCTCTAAAGTTATATAAGCTGTGGAGATTCCTCTTTTAAGAAATATCCAATGAATGCACTACAACGTACTACAACGTACTACAACGTACTACCAGAACTTATCAGAGTGGAGGTATCGGACTGGTGAAAAAGTACTATACATTAAGAACCTATTTTAACTTCCTACTCTACACTATAAGTAGTGCTAATAGTATGCTGTACATCATTATGAGTATTGAGAGTCCCATGAAGTACTAGAAGTACTAGAACACTAGACCTAAAAGAGAATGATGGGCTATGATTTACTAATAACCACTTACTACTATGGTAGTTCCATTATTCCTTAAGAAATGAATCTTTATGTGTTTACTAAATGGTGTATTCTCACTGATATTGAATAATTCAATATGGTGAATGTGTTGACCAGTATAAAAATTCATAGTTATTGATGTTGATGATGAATGAGTATTTAGTTGGATTAATGAATAGATTGTAATGAATGTCTTGGCGAAGTGAAGTACTTTGTCAACTCTACTCTTTGCAGAAAAGCTACATATGAACTCTACTTTTGAGCAGACCACTTTGAAGTGTAGACCACTTTGAACTCCAAAGCACTTTTGGTAAAACTGAAACAATGCTTGAATTAAGTATAAAAATATTGATCGGGAAGGTTCTTTCAAAACATTTGGATTACGTGGTAACTAGGTTTACCCGTTAACAATGCATGCCTTTGGAAATGCATTAAATCAACAAAGCGGCCACACCCAAAATACCAGCAGCTCCGTAAATGTTCATAGAAGCAGCTCCACCCTCAAATGGTGGAACAATGGGGGTTGGAGTGGAAGGAGAAGTCAGGTTGGAACCACCGGAAACCTCAACATCGTCAGTCTTTTCATTTTTCACGATTCTCAAAGTAGTACCGAGGAAGTCCTTGTGTTTTTGGGCAAAAGCAATTCTGTTATTGGTAACACCGAAAGATTCGGTGCCATTGAAAGTCACATAGTCGCCCTTAATGGCATAACCCTTTTGAGCGGTCTTGGACAACGTGATGTAACCATCATCTCCAACGACCAAGTACTTATTGGAAACAACGTCAACCAAAGTAGTATCATCATTCAACACCAAATCCAACTCTTGGCCTCCACTAGCAATCACATTATCATCTCCATCAGCAGATGGTATACTGAAATGGTACTGGGAGGCAGATCTAAGCAACATAACGCCAATAGACTGGCCTGCCAAGGCAGAGGAGATAAGGGCAAGGAAAGGTAAGGAGAACATGATCACAAAATAAAATGAAATCAAACAAACAAAAGTTTAAAAGAGTGAGTTGATGATGATAGATAAAATAGTAATCAAAAAGAAAGAAAGAAAGAAAGAAGGAAGAGAAAAAAGAAGGAAGAAAAGAATGGGCTCAGGGAACTGGATATTCTACCCCCTTTATATACCCGTGATCCCGGACGGCTTTGTGTTCAATAGCAATTCGTCAATTGATGCATGGTGCTGCAAAAGCATGTTCCCAAAACAGGAAACGTGTTTCCGTTTTAGAATAGCCGTTTCAGAATAGCCGTTTCAGAATAGCCGTTGCGGTACTTAAAAATAGAACAAGAATATGAGCGCATTGTTTTTTAACCACCACTATTTTCAAATTTGTCGTGGCTGCAAGAAACGATAAAATTACGAGCATGCGATCGAGCGTGCGTGCGTGTGTGCGTCCGTCCGTACGAGCCAGCAGTGTACCAGCAGTGTACCAGCAGTGTGCCAGTGTGCCAGTGTGCCAGCAGTGTGCCAGTCTTGCCAGCGGTGTGCCAGTCTTGCCAGCAGTGCGCCAGTAGTATGCTAGTCTTTTAACATTGTACTAGTCTTGTAACATTGTGCTATTCTTCTAACATTGTGCTATTGTGCCAGTGTGCCAGTTTTGCCAGCCGCATGAACACGTGACCCGTTGCCATGAATGCATACAAGCTCCATTATTTATATACTTACAACCGAGACGTTATTGTTATTTATATCTTCAACCGAGAAGTCATTGTTATGGCTAATATGGTACACAACGGTTTCTAAAGTTGGAGGGCGGGCGTTACCAGAATGGGATGTCTTTGGAGTGGAATGTTTTGAATAGGGGCGTTTTCAAGGAGGGCGTTTTCAGGGAGGGCGTTTTCAGGGAGGGCATTTTCAGGGAGGGCATTTTCAGGGAGGGCATTTTCAGGGAGGGCATTTTCAGGGAGGGCATTTTCAGGGAGGGCGTTTTCAAGGGGGGCACAATTAGGGTACCGTTTTCATAAGTTTTAAACGAGTATTACTTTTGGCTATATACACGTCTTCCTATTGGATACATACACGTCTTAGTATTGGGGAGTCCTACTATTGAGAGATCTTACTTATGTGGAGTCTTACTAATGGGGAGTCACTATTGAGAGACCTTACTATTGAGAGCTTACTATTGGGAACTCTTACTATTAGGACATGTTACTAATGTGGAAATCTTACTATTGGGAAATGTTACTAATGTGGGAATCTTACGATTTGATACACGAGTCTTATTATTGTGGTACATAAGTCATTATTAAATATTAAACAGAAACAGTCTTCTCCTTCTCTTCAGAAGAAGGCAGATGCAGGGTCATCAATTGACCAGCATTTTCTGAGTGCTCTAACTCAAGTTTCTGTGCAAGATCCGTGTCGGAGGCAATAGGCACACTAGGTTGCCATGAAGCCGAGCGCCATGCAGGTACACCCTCATCCCACAATTGTCCAATCTCCTCCAATCTCTTACCCTTTGTTTCAGGGAAGAAGAAGAACACGTGGATGAACATACAGGCACAGAACGTGGCGTAAATGATATACGTCTTCCACGTGATGTTTCTGAACGAGTTTGGAGTGAACATAGCAATGGCAAAGTTGAAGATCCAATTGGCGGAAGTGGAAAGGGCTGCTCCTCTTTGTCTGGATTGAGAGTCTCCCCAAACCTCGGAACAGTACACCCAAATTCCCACACCCCAAGAGAAAGCAAAAGAACACACAAACAAATAACAGCAAGCAATGACTCCCTTAGCAGCAGACTTTTGGTCATCAGGAATGGTGATTTTCACGGTATCTGAGATATCAGCAGGAACACCATAGGTGGCCAAGATACCGGCCACACCAAATTGCCAAGCCATCATAGATGCAGCTCCAAAAAGCAAAATGGTTCTTCTTCCAACGAGATCCAAACAGAACAATGCAGGAACCGTCACGGCCATATTCAAGATATATTGGATCAAACTTGGAACCAAGTTGGTGTTTCCCTGGTAACCGGCCATCTGGAAAATGTACACGATATAGTACATCATGACATTCATACCAGTCAACTGTTGCCAGATCTGGGCAAAGACGGCAGTGATGGTTCTTTGTCTGTATTTCTTGGTAAAGAGGTCACCATAGGTGAAAGCCTTGGCGTGCTCATCAAGTAACAATTGGTCCTTGATCTCAGACATTTCAATCATAACATTGGCGTTTGACTTATCACCCTTGGCCTGCACACGTGCAACAATGTACTCGGCTTCCTCCCAGTATCCTTGCTTGGCCAACCATCTAGGGGACTCAGGGATAAAGAAAAGACCAACAAGCAAAATGAGACCAGGAACCATTTGGACACCCCAAGGAATACGGAACGAGGCCTTACCTTGAATGTACGAACATCCGAAACCAATCAAGAACATAATGAAGATACCAACGGTCACGGAGAATTGGAAGATACCTCCAATGGTACCTCTAATCTTTCTAGGAGCCATTTCGGAACCGTAAACTGGAGCGACAGACGAACCGAAACCAATACCCCATCCAGAAATGATTCTACCCACAATCAACTGGGCTCTATTAATAGAGGAACATTGGATGGCAGCACCAATGACCCAAAGAATGGCACAGATGAACAACGAAGCACGTCTACCAAAAGGTTCAGACACGAAAGTGGAAGTGAGAGAACCAAAGAAGGAACCCAAACTCATACAGGCGGTAATGAAACCCTGCATCTTAGAGTCAGGGGAGTTGAACTGGTTCAAGTATGGCGTTTGTCCCACAAACACCGACATGGAGGAAATATCAAACCCAAACATCATTCCTGAAATACAAGAGATGAAGGCGATCACATAAACATTATAAATATTGGGTGTTTTATCAAGGAAGTTTCTGAACTTCAAGGCCGGAGCCACAAGCTTGTCTTCGTAAGCCATAGTGAAGATGACTAGAATAAGAAGAAGACAAAGAGGAAGAGAATTAGACTTGGGGGTTAGGGCCGAAGCAAAAAAAGAAACACAAAGTGGAGACTAAGAAATGAGGGAGGAAAGAAAGAGAGAGAGAGGGAGGTGGGGGAAATGGGTGGGTATTTATACTGAGGAATTTCGTGGGGAAGCGAAGTTGGCTGTTTTGTTGCAAGCTCTGGATCCTTGTCGTTAAAGTTTAGGAGCCGCGCATTCCGACGACATACATGATGCATGCTGGTCATCCTTTTGGGAAGGTGAGCCGTGCGACATTTTCATGGGGTGGGGCGGCCTAAGCCTTAAAAGAGGACCTCGGGTTTGGGAAAAAAAACCCGGGGAATGAAAAGTGGTTAACCACTATAATGGTTCATTGTGTTACTACGAGGAGATAAGCCATATGCAAAAAGGATTAATGGTGGAGAAGGTGAGAACAGCCGGATTATCCCTCGCAGATACTAAGAGCGTTTCCTGCATGTGTTCGCGTCACGCCGGGGGTACCACATGCAGAAAGTTATGAGCACTCGGCTCTATCCCCAACTTCTCCGCTTTTAAAATGTTCTTGAAATGCAAGTTAAGTTACAGAAGGGCGGGCAAAAACAAAGCCTCGAGGATTATACTCAAGGTGTATACAGGCTACGTGGGGGGAGGTTGTTCGGTTTTAATGGCTGCGTATACAGGACCGCCTTATAGACAGGAACCGTCAGTTTTACCATACTTAACAATGGCTTACATGAATGGGGGGGGGGACCGGGGCTGAGGAAAAACCCAAGCATGCATATAACGCCTCACCGCGCAATTTCCCCATGGCACTATGCAGCCGCGGGTACTGGGTACTGCGGGTGGTCTGAGGTTGCAATCTGACTAACTTAAATTGGCCACCATGATATGATAAAGCTACGTTATGTGCAGGCTGATACAACGTTGAAACTTTATATTATTCTGCATGTATGAGCCTACTTTTTTTATTAGATTTGAGAGGCTAAAGTCTAAGAAAAGAGAAGGAAAAGAGAAGGAAAAGAGAAGGAAAAGAGAAGGAAAAGAGAAGGGAGGGGGGGATGGTATCTACTGTGCAGGAACCATTAGTAAGAATTAGTTTTTTTTTTTTTTTTTTATGAGGGCGTCTTATCTGCAGGCCCACCAGAATTTTTTTTTTTTAGGGAAGAAGTCTTATGTTATGTTTACACGGAACCCCATTGTGTTTATGTGCAGGATATTTATAGGCATTTACAGTTACAGTTTCAGTTACACAACATTCCAGGCGAGTTTATATACAGGATACCTATTATTCATCATACAATTCTCTAACATTGATCTAAACGAAGGCTTTTTATTTTTATACCATAAAAGTTTTTCTTTTTTCTTTTCTTTTTTTTTAAAAAAGTCGGGTCCGAATTAGGAAGGAGGACGGAGTATATGCAGGATACCATAATTAAATAGAACCATCCTCGAGTTTTCTTTTTTTTGCCTGATTTTCGGGTCTTCGAGGATCTTTAAAATGCAAAAAAAAAAGGAAAATCTCTCTTTCATTCATTAATAAACAAGATTTTTTTTTCGGAGCCCCCTCCCCTTCCCCCGGTCGTTTGTCCAATATTTGTCCAATATTTGTCTAGTTTTTGTCCATTTTTTGTCTTTCTGTCTTTCTGTCTTTCTGTCTTTCTGTCTTTCTGTCTTTTTGTCTTTTTTTGGTGGCCTTTATCCCTCGAGCTATATACAGGAACAACATCCTATTATTCTCTTTAAATAACAACAACAAAAGAAAAAAACAAAAGAAAAAAACAAAAAAACAAAGCATTACTTTAATATTCGCCTAGCTCGAGTATGCAGGCACCCATGGCCGGTTTCGACACCACAATGGCTTCTCCGAGGTCGGCGTCGGAAATGTCAGGCCACCGGCGAAGGTAATAATGGTCCTCCAAGGCTTTTTTTAATGTAGGCAACCGGTCCCTGGTAGTCACGTGAACAATACAACCTCCAAAACCGGCTCCGGTGACCCTCGACCCGTATGACCCATACTTCCGGCCCAATGTACATAACTCATCACATTCCGGGGTCGAAGCTTGGTTCAAGTCACGTGTAGACTTTTGAGATTCATTCATCAATTGTCCCAACTTGTCTAAAAACAGAGGTCCGTCCCCCTCGTATGTCCTGCATAGTTGGATCGTCTGAAGAACCCGGAGGGAATCACTATACACGTGCTTCATGCGCCGATAAATGTTAAGGAGTGTATACTTGACCGGGAAATGACATAAATAACGGTTAGAGAAGTCGGTTTCCAGGAGTCCAAGTCGAGATGCTGTGTGTTTTGTCAGCATACCATCTTTTTCCGCTTCCGAAAAGAGCTTCTCGATCACTTGAAGCATATGAGTTAACCGTTCGATTCCCATTTCAATATTGGAGCCGTCCCATTCAGGAAGCCCCAATTTTTGGGTATGGTATGCATCAAAACTTCCTCGTAATGTTGCTGTATTAATATTGGAGTCCTGCACACAATGCAACTCGAACTCTTTAGCAATTAAATCTGCTGCTATACCAACTTCAACCACTCTTAAATTATAATTGGAAGGAGCAGTTTCCGTTTTATTGGCTGTAACCAAAGAATTGGTGATAAGGAATGAAAGTTCAGGATTTAAACTAGGTAATTGGAACGGTACTGCATGTAAACCAGGCTTGAACAGAACTAACAACACTTTACCATCCTCTCCATTAATAGAAGCACTTTGGTCCATTCCTCCATTACTAAGCCCAACATAGTGTTCACATACCACGGTTATTTTGGTCAAATCGCTTTTACTAATGTTATTCTCGCCATTAACCTTTAATGTCGCCAATGTCGCAGCAATGCAGAATGCTGCTGATGACGAAAGTCCTCCACCATCAGGAACTGTACCGTCAAACACGGCATTGAACGCATGCATGGCTTGGCCTTCCTCTAAAAAGCCCTTTTCCACCAAGTACTTGCGAGCCACGAGCATGCCACACTTGAAATAGTCGCTCCACCGAGGGTGGACCTTATCGACGACAATGTCGCGTTCATGTCGTGGGACCGGAATCTGCGTGGTAGCAAACTTGGGGTTGGTGTTGGCAATGGTAATATGGTCACCCTCGGTTCTAGCAACGGCAGCAATGACATCAACCTCAATAGCCATGGGTAACACCGAGAAATGGCAGTAGTCAATGTGTTCTCCGATAAGATTAACTCTTCCGGGGGCTCGGGCGACAAATGTCGGCTTGGTGTGGAAGTGCTGGTGGAATGTCTCCTGTACTGACTTGTACCGGGCCCTTTGGGGGTCTGGGTGGGCATAGAATGAAATGTCGTGGATCGTGGGTACCGACATCGTTTCTTTGAGGGAAGAGTAACGAGGTGGAGGAATTCCGGGCTTTATGAATCAGCATATCCTTTGGTTGCATTGCGTGACGTCCCCTGCACTCTGCACTCCAGATAGCACCGCACGTAACACAGCATGTAGCACCGCGTGTGTCCTACCCGCAAATGAAACATGGGGAAGGGGGGGGGGCGCATACTGCATATAGACGAGAAACGTGCATGCAGTGAGTAAATCCGGAGTGCGTTTTCGGCGGAATTGTCAGTGGCAAGACTCCCCAACGGAGGTTTCACACGTAAAACAATGCTTTTAACCTCGGATTTCAATCTGAAAGTCTCGGACCATCCCCATAAATGTTTCAGACTTGTTTCAACCAATTTTCCCCTCCAAAAAAAGCCACCCCGATTTTTCCGCGTGGCGCATCTCCGGAACAAGTCCCCGAACCACATATACGCGCGCTTGCCCCACATTAGGGACCGCAGCGCGTGTGCATACAGCATCAGACTCCATGTTACCTGACATATTAACCCCCAACACCCACCTAATCACGTCCCTCTCTCTCTCTCTCACACTCTCTCTCACTCTCACACTCTCTCCATCCTCTAACTTTCCCAAATGTCTTCTCCCAAAGAGTACATTCTTGTCACAGGAGGTGCCGGCTATATCGGCTCGCATGCCACCGTTGAGCTCATCCAATCCGGTTACAACGTCGTTATTGTGGATAACTTAGTCAATTCCAGTTTTGACGCTGTGGCTCGTGTGGAGTATATCGTCCAGAAACACGTGCCATTCCATGATGTGGATATCTGTGATGCAGAACTGCTTACTAAGGTGTTTGAGCAGTATAATATCACATCGGTGATCCATTTTGCATCATTGAAAGCTGTGGGCGAAAGTACCAAGATTCCCTTGGACTACTATGCCAATAATGTGCGGGGCACGATTAACCTTCTTAGCACGATGAAACAAGCTGGAGTTCAGAGAATTGTTTTCAGTTCTCTGGCCACTGTTTATGGTGATGCCACTCGATTCAAAGATATGATTCCTATTCCGGAAACATGTCCGACAGGCCCTACCAATCCATATGGACGGACGAAATTAGTGATTGAAGGGATTCTTCTGGATTTGTATGCATCGGACCCGAAATGGCAAATTGCCGTTTTGAGATACTTCAATCCGATCGGTGCCCATGCGTCGGGGCTTATCGGAGAAGACCCCTTGGGAGTTCCGAATAACCTTTTGCCGTTTTTGGCGCAGGTGGCCGTGGGACGCCGAGAAAAACTTTCCGTTTTCGGTAATGACTTCGATAGCCCCGATGGAACTCCGATCCGGGACTATATCCACGTGACCGACTTGGCCCAAGGCCATGTTTCGGCATTGAAATACCTCCATGGTCCTGGCGGCAAAGATGGACTTTACCGGGAATGGAATCTTGGTACAGGAAAAGGATCCACAGTTTTCGATGTGTTCAATGCATTCTGCAAGGCCATCGGTCGGGAATTGCCCTATGAGGTAGTAGGCCGTCGGGCCGGAGATGTGTTGAACTTGACTGCACGTCCGGATCGGGCCAACTCCGAGCTTCAATGGGAAGCCAAACTCTCCATTGATGATGCATGCAGAGATTTATGGAAATGGACCACGGAAAACCCTTTCGGATACGCTTCTGAAAATTATAAATGGGATAGTTTTATTGCTGGTCCTGCAGACAAGCACATGGATACTAATACTCCCAATTTAAAAGATTTCAGAAGCAGAATCCATACCATAACCTTAGGAGATTTTAAAGTCAACATTGCCAATTATGGAGCCATGATTCAAGATATTGTTTTGAAAAAAACGCACTATGTGCAGTCCTTCGATACATTATCAGAGTATCAATCTTCCCAAAACCCATATTTTGGAGCCACCATTGGACGTTATGCTAATCGCATTGCCAAAGGGGAATTCGAAATTGATGGTTCTCAATTCAAAGTGACCCAAAATGAAGGCTTAAACTCTCTTCATGGTGGTACTGCAGGTTACGATAAGCAATACTTCCTTGGGCCCGTGACTCAGCAGCCCAAAAAAGATGGGCCCATATCCATGAGGTTTGTTCACGTGGATAGAGATGGATCCGAAGGGTTTCCTGCAGATATCGTGTGTTATGTCACCTACACCATTTCCAAGGATAAGGTGAGTGTGGAGTATGAGGCAAGGGTGCCTGAATGGTCAGAGAAAAATACCACCATTGTTAACTTGACCAATCACTCATACTTCAAAGTGAATTCCAACTCTACCATCGAAGGAACCCATGTGCAGGCTGCCACTAACCTGTATTTGGCTGTGGATTCAGATAAATTGCCCACTGGAGAAATACAGGAATTCTCTGAGGACCTTAAGTCTGGTCACGTGCTTGGCCCAAAATCAGTATTTGATCATTGTCTTGTGGTTGATCGTGAAAATTGGGTTTTGGATACCCGAAAAAGGGAACTTCGGGAAATCTTTCGCGCACGTGACCCTTCATCACATGCCTCCATTGTTTTCTCTTCCACAGAACCTTGTTTCCAGTTTTATACTGGTGATGGTGTTGCCATTGATGGAAGAGAAGCCCGGTGTGGGTTCTGCATTGAGCCAAGTCGGTTTATCGATGCAGGAAACAAAAAGGAATGGGCATCCCAAGTGGTTTTAAGAAAGGGTCAAGTTTATGGCTCAACTTCCACTTACACCTTCTCTTAAATAAAACAGAACTAGAAGTTAGTAAGAAAGAATCAATGATTAATAGATGAGAATTAGAATAAACCAAGGATGTATAAAGGAAAGATGTATAAAGGATTGACTGAATGAGGATTGACTGATTATCAACAGTGTCTGATTATCAACAGTGTATGATTGATGATAAATCAACATGAAATGGTGCTTATACTGACCTGTTCAGCACATAAGAAATTCCACTAGTTGTCTCTGTATAAGGTAGCATGATTGTTTTTGAAAGATGTTGCATGATGTTGATTGCTGAATGATATTGTATAAAGTTAATTGGAATTAGTATTGGATTGAAGTTTTTCAGAGCTTGTTTGAAGCCTTTAAAGTTTGTTTGAAACTCGCTTTAAGTTTGTATAATGAGAATTTGTTTGTTTGATTTCGCTGAATGTCATTGTTTCTTGATATTGTCTAAAGTTGCCTTGATGCTTTATGATGCTTCATTATGCTCTGTGTTGTATGTTTGGGGTATTGGATTAAGCTGGGTATTGTATGATCTTGGATAGCTTGGTTAGACTGGATTCGTTTTCCAGGGATGGTGGGAGCTCATTAGTAACTGTAGAAGTAGTCCTTTTTTGGTATTGAAGAGAGTGAAATGGAACCCGATTTCTGATGGCAAGAAGAATTTTGGATTCCCCTTTCATGGCCAAGTGTTTTGCTGTGGAGTTGATATGATAGTTCAGTAGGGTAATGACAATAGGAAATAGGTGGTCATGGGAGATGGCCATGGAAATAGTCTTTGGAAATGGTGGAAGTTGCTCTCAGTCAAATATAAGTAAAGGTCATCAGTAAAAATCTTCTTTTCTTCAATAAGATAATAAGATATGATATACTTGCCTTCAATTAATCTTAAGCAATGATATTCATGGATGGATCCGTATAAAAGGATTTATCTCTGGGGAAGATATCAGTTGGATCTGCCCATTGGCTTAAAACAACACCTAGATGCTTGTCCCATCTATTTGCTGACTCTAGTAAGTGCATAAAAGGTAGATGTTTTCAATGTAAAAAAGGATCCGAAGATATTGATTGGCACCATGTTGATATTTTTAGTGCCAGGTCACTTTAGATCCATTCAAATCCATTTAAATCTATTCAGATCCATTTAAATCAGTTCATAGATTTGGGTAGTTGCATCCATAGATTTTCCGGTGGATCTGTCAGATGAATTGATGAAGAGCTTCATCACAAACCAATAGAAGAATAACAGGCTATTATTCAGTATCCACAATCACAAGGAGGGAAGGAGGGGTGGTAATCTATTGGATCAAAAACAAACTGTACGAGTATAGAATCATCTTGTATATTTTGATAACCCATACAATTTGGTACACCAGGTGATTTAGTAACACCCTATATGATTTTGTAGCAGCTCTCTTTATATGACTTCCTAGTACAAATTATCGTTTATCATGGGTTCCCGATATGATTTGTTAGTAGAAAATACTGCATATTATTTCGATGGTCTGGCAGTAAAACAATGTTTTGGTACACCGATGATCTGGCCAAAATTAAAATTTGTTAGTAAACGTAACAACAATTGTCAATTGGTACTTTTAGCTTATTCAAGTAATGGGTCCTTGAGGAGATGTTTGTGTAGCGGGTAAGGAGGGGATGGAGTAGTGGATGAGAACAGGGCGGCTGCAAAAAAAGGGACCTTCAACGCTGGTGACCACCAGAGAATGAATCGCCATGAGAAGTGTTTCTCGGAACGGTATTGAATTCTTATGGTTGCAAAGATATCTAGTCATTCATGTATAAGCTGTTTTAGTATGGAAGCTGTTTCAGTAAAAAGGGAATAGGGAATAGAGAATAGGGAATGGGGGAGGGTAAGGGGATTTTAAAGTTTCGGGTTGAGGGTGGGTCATGTTAAAATCTCATTGTATTCAGAACTTACTCAGGGGTAGTACCTAGTAAGAAAGAGCATCTATTCGAAAGTGGGACCTAAAATAATTGCTTCTTGGCGGAGGGGGGGGGGGGCATGTGGTATTTATATAGGGAGATCGGGGTCTGCGTTTGTGTCACCTATCGCGCTTGTTTCACATATGCATCTGTTTGTGGTACATACGTTGACTAATTTGGATCTGATTACTTAATGCCTTTATAAGGCATGGTATTAATTCTATTACGTATTAGTCTATATATATATACATATGTATATAAAGTGAAATCAATATCAAGGGGAGGTACCGATGTTCTTAGATGCACCACCACCACCACCACCACCAGGATCACCATTTTAAAAATCACTCTCGGGCCAGGATTAGTGCCTCCAAACCTTCCTCCAAGGAGACTTTTTGGTGCCATCCCAAATCCTGGATTCTCTCGTATACAATTGCATACCGCCCGTCATTAAATGGGCGGTCCTGCACATAGTCCACGTGTCTCCATAATCTCTCTTTATCCAGATCTTTCCCCTGTTTCAAGTTATAAATGTGAAACATCTTTGAAACAAGCTCCAAATTCGTCACCTCATCATTGCTGCCCACATTATACACTTCAAAATCGTCCTCGGTAGCTTCAATGTACTGATGTTTTTCATACACCAAATTTATGGCCTCCACAAAATCCTGCACATGGAGGTACCGTCTCTTTTGGGTCCCTGTCCCATGGATTGGTATACGCAGGACACGATCAGACTCTTCTCCATAAGCTCCAATTTCATGAATGGTTTTAAGTACCCGTGAAACAATCTTCTCCGAGTGTTGTCTTGGTCCATAAACATTATTGGCCCGGAGAATCGTCACTGGCGCCTTATATGCACGCCGGTATGAATGAAGGAATAAATCACACGCTGCTTTTGATGCTGCGTATGGATTGGACGGCATGAGTGCTCCATCTTCATCCACCTCTCCTGTGATTTGTTCCCCGTACACTTCATCTGTGGAGATATGAATAAAGTGGAAGTTTTTGGGGAAGGGTGAATCTGGGGGGTTTATATACTTTTGTTTATGTGTCACCCCCTCCATTTTCCCATCCTTTGCTCCCTGTATGTGGAATCCATTTTGGCAACCATTTTGGTCTCCATTTTGACACTCTTTTTGGGATCCGTTTTGGGATCCGTTTTGGCCCTCGTCTTGGCAACCATTTTGGCAACCATTTTGCCACTCATTTTGCCACTCATTTTGCCGCTCATTTTGCCGCTCATTTTGCCACACGTTGTGCCCCCCTTTTTCTACTCCCTTTGTGACTTTCAAACACGCCTCAAGAAGTCGTTGGGTGGCAAGAATATTATTGGTGGTGAAGAACAATGGGTCACAAAATGACCGGTCCACACAACTCTCAGCTGCAAAATTGAACACCATGGCATTTTCGGCTCGTTGGAGCTCTTTCGCTATGATATCGTTTAATTTTGAATCGGTGGCCAAATCTATTTGCCGAAAGGAGAATTGCTTCCTCTTCATTGCATTGTGGAGGTTTTGCAACAGATGATCAGATGCATAAGATATCTTGTCGAGACAACAGACGGTGGCGTCTGGGTACTTTTCGAGAAGGTAGTCGACCATATGGGAGCCTATGAAGCCCGCCCCTCCGGTGACAATGAAATGGCGGCTCATGGGTAGCTCTGGTAGAGGAAGGTGGACTGAGCTGGTGATGTGGAGGTGAGATTGATCATGCGAGCCTGCATGTGGCGAATAGCCTTTTTGGTCATCGAGAGCCTAGATGCATTTATGCGTTTGTGCATGTGGTGCTGGTCAAACAAAAAAAAATATGTATGTCGCGCATGAGACTGGGGAAGCGTGGAGTCGGGTTAACTAAACGGAACAAGTATGGCCACATGGTGCTCATGACCTGCACACAACCAGAGGAATCTGCATATACGAATTTGATCCTACACACTGGTCGGCCTCACCCCATGCGGGTTGGGGCCCCACTTGCCTCGGCGCAGCAACCCCGGAAAAACACCGCGCCTTGCCAAACCCGTTACCGCTTCGGTGTTTCTTCCGTGCATTTCTCCGTCTCACTCAAAACACATCTCCGGTCACCCAACCTCGCCACCTCCCTCGTGCGTCCCCTTCCACAATGCAACCCCACACTCCTTAATTGCCACCTTGGTTTTACAGCACCTATATGGCCACTCCTTAAGTCGCGGCTTTTGGCCTCTTTTCCCCTCTTGTTCCCCAACTTCTCATCCCCATGTTTGACTTTACGGATCACTCCCACCGCCGCTTCAACCCGCTTACCAATGAGCACGTGTTGTGTTCCCCTCACCGGGCTAAGCGGCCCTGGCAAGGAGCCCAAGAGAACGTGGCCAAAAACACTTCACCTGAATATGACCCCAAATGCTACTTGTGTCCTGGAAACGCTCGGGCTGAAGCTGGTTCAGAGAACCCAAAGTATACTTCAACTTATGTGTTTCCTAATGACTACCCTGCAGTCCAGCTCTCGCAGCCCGACTGTCCACCCAATGCCCTTGATACGGAGGAGCTGGGGGACTCTCTGGATACAAGCCTTGATAAAACCACCATCAATAGTCTCAAGCATAAACTCCTCCAAGTTAGCGGAGTGAAGGGGCAATGTTTTGTGATTTGTTTTAGTCCAAACCATGCGCTCACATTGCCTCTTATGGCAACAAAAGAAATCGAGGGGGTGGTTGCTACGTGGAAAGAACTTTACTTGGATACACAGAAGCAACTGCTTGAGAATAAGGCTCCTTACAAGTACCTTCAAATCTTTGAGAATAAGGGTGCTGCCATGGGTTGTTCGAACCCTCACCCTCATGGTCAGGCATGGTGCTTAGATGTGGTACCCACCGAGGTCAGCACTGAGCTTACTAATATGAGCAACTACCAAAAGAAGAACGGATCTCATCTTTTGGGTGACTACGTGCAGTTGGAGCTAGCTGAGCGTAAGCGTGTGGTGGTGGAGAACGATCTGTTCGTGGCGGTGGTGCCGTTCTGGGCCATGTGGCCTTTCGAGACCCTTGTGTTGGCGAAGACACATGTGGCCTCTGTGGCTGACTTTACGCCGCAGCAAACGGCGGATTTGGCTCAGTTGATCAAAGCTTTGACCATCAAGTACGATAACTTGTTCTTGACGCTGTTCCCCTATTCCATGGGAATCCACCAAGCACCATTGAACGCCACTCCCGAGGAAAAGGCCACGGCCTGGTTCCATATGCACTTCTACCCACCCCTCTTGCGGTCAGCCACCGTGAAGAAGTTTTGCGTGGGCTTTGAGCTCTTGGGTGAATCGCAAAGGGATTTGACAAGTGAACAGGCCGCTGCCCGTCTCCAAGCATTGAGTGGAGAAACCCACTACACAGAGACTCTTTAGATGGAGTCTAGACAAAGTCTTGACAGACCTTCAAAAGAGTCTTACAAAAGGGACCTTCCAAAAGAGACCTTCAAAAAGAGTCTTACAAAAGGGACCTACCAAAAGAGGTCTAGAATTGCAGTCACAAATCATTCAGCGGTGCATATCAGCCGATTACACCAACCCAACCAAAGTGACCCAATTTAATCAAAGTGGCCAAATGCAGACATTGATTCTCTGGTCCTTATCTCTATCTCATGAGTCATAAATTCTCACTAGTCCGAAACTCGTGGGATGAAAGGTCTTTCACTAGTCACTTTCTAGATGTCTATGATCATACAGGGACTTGATGCAATATTTGCTATGAAAGTTTTGGATATTGGCTGTACCCAGCCATAATACACTCTGGGGCCTAGAATTACTTGGAAGTAAGTGATTTGGAAAATGAGAGATAATCAGTCTAGGTCTCTCTTCAAACAACCAAGTCTCAACTATATTTCAGAGACTTTAATGCATGCTATAATTGTAAATATATATATATATATATATATGTATGTATCAAGTACATTTTGACGTATTTAAAATGAAGAAAATATTAGTACCGTTGATAAAACAGGCCAGAGTAAAGCAGAACAGACTAGAGTGGGGAAGAGTAGAGAAGACCGGATCACACAATGAACCTGCATATATAACCCTCGGAAGGGCAACTCCAGAGTCCGGACCTAATTCCTGCACAAAAGCTCCTTTTCCCTTCAAAACATCACCAGGACCTTCCAAAGTGTTTTAATAAAACACTTAATATCTTAAAAATCCCTTCCACATCGAAAAATGAAGCTTTGCATTGGGCCTTTTTCTGCTGAGGTTGTGTGGTGTACGGGTGTAGGTTTACATATTCGCGCAAGTTCCGAGGGTCACCAAAACCAGGGTATTGCAATTCCTTAACACCATAAAATCTGAATCGGCTATTTAATAAATCAGCGTATAGAAGCAGTAAAGATTAAACCGACCTCAGTTTGAAAGTAAAAAATTTGAAAGGTATACTGCTCGTTAAATATGGTCGTGCACCAACCATATCAACCACCAAGATACTTACCACTAATAATACTTCTACTAGTAATACTCATAATACTCTAATCGTGATAATACTCTAATCGTGATAATACTCTAATCGGGTATTTAGAAAGTCGCACGGTCGCGCTTTTCAGTAGGTATAATATTTTGGATACCACACCAATACCCCTCTTTTCTGGACCTTATTCCACTTCATTCCTTGTTCTCTTGATGAATAAATTATTATACTGTGTTTTCCAAAATCATTCAAACCACACTAGCAAAATTAAACAAACCAATACACATAATCCCACCAAACAAGGAAACCAGTTCATGTTCCCCCCACCTGTTTGACCCTTGATTGGTATTGCAAGACTCCTAAATGTTGGTGTACATAACAGGCAATCCTCCAGACTTAATATTATCAAAATATTGAATTCTTCAATGTATGAAACGTTGGTGAGAACCTTTATGCCATTTGATTTGAAGGTTGGTGTGAATAGGTACGAACCCTATTGAATTATTGGTTTGAATAGTATTGAATAACACTGTATGAATATATCTGATTTTAAAAAGTGTAGTATATCTTTTAAGATTCTGTCATTTAAATACAGTGTTTTTCAAAACTATTCAAACCAGTGCGACAACCAAAGTACCGTGTTTTCCATAACTATTCATATTAAATAACTATTCATATTAGATAACTATTCATATCAGATAACTATCCATATTAGATAACTATTCATATCAGGAGGCAAAATGTTTGGAACCAGAAGTAACAAAATTAAACAAACCATTAACTCGAGAAAGTCGAGAAAGTCGAGAAAGTTTCGTACTCCTTCACACCGTCTTTCAAATTAAATGTCATAATGTTTCAAACACCAACTTTCACTAGAATTCACTATTATGAATTCTTGATTATGAATTCTTGATTATGAATTCTTCATTATGAATTCTTGATTATATATATGGAGGCTGGTTCGTATAATTTTGAAAAACACTGTAGCACGACAAAACAATTTAAACCACAATACAGTGATATTCGAAACGATTCAGACCAACGCGATAAAACGATTCAAACCTACGCGACAGAATGTTTCGGACCAAGAAGACAGAATGTTTCGGACCACACTAGCAAAATGGAACAAACCAATAATTCACTAATTACATAGCCCCTCCCTGTTGAACATGTGATATGTGCTGCTCAGTGGATGCAGGTATTGTGTTACCTGCAGTACAACGGAAATGGACAAGCCTCATAAGGTTCCGAGGAACGCATGAGGGCAGAAGTGTATGGTACCCGGGGCTTGGCGTCAGGAGTAGTCAGGTTTGACTTAAGACAAGGAAATACCGGGTCCGGGTGCAGGAACAAGGAGTCCAGGGTGGAAAGGTATATATAGAGGGGATTCTGCTCTAGGTTGAGCGGTATCACGAGTAACCTGAATTTCACGGATCTCTTAGTACTAAACAGTAGTAGAAATCATGGACTTTGGAACTACAAAGTTCTACACTCCCAAGTTGTTGTATACAGGATAACAATAAAACCAGTTCAGTTTCTGTTCCGTACTGCAAGACTCCCAAATGCGCAGTACATACAATCTTTTTGAATACTATTCACACCAGTGCGACAATATGTTTCAAACCAAATTAGCAAAATTAAGGAGACCAATAATTAAAGTTTGGGTTCGTACTTATGACTTAGAAATGGTGGTAAGGATCAAGGTTCAAGGATCTTAAATAACCTATTTATGCTATGTAAAAATCTTTATTAAGTATTAAAAACAGTAATTTGTCGAACTATTGGGCTGTTCAATTTTGCTTAGTATGGTTTGAACATTTTGCATCACCGATTTGAATAGTTTTAAAAAAACACTGTACCACCAAAAACATACCACCTAAAATAACCACCAAAAACAGATCTACCACAAAAATAACCACCAAAAACAGATCTACCACAAAAATGTATACCATAAAATAGAAATCATGATGACTCTAGATTTAGTAATTATTAGTGAGGTTCAGGTGGGTGTTTCAATGGATGATCATAGTGGTGGTCAATGGATGATAGTGAATGTCAATGGATAATCATAGTGAAGGTCAAATATGACGGTCAAATGTGAGGGTCAAATGTGAGGGTCAAATGTGAGGGTCATAAATGGTGTGTACACTCATTTTGAATACCCCCCCCTCTTTCAAACCAGTGCGGCAATACAGTGTTTTTCGAAACGATTCAGACCTACGCGACAGAGAGATGATTTATTAGGCAATCCTCCAGAGATTTAAGATTTCAGAATATTGAAATCCAATGAAAGTCGGTGTGTAGCATTACGCTATTAGGTTTGAAAGGATATGCTAAGGGGTACGAAACTTTGTGAACTATTGGTTTGATTTATTTTCTCGCGTAGGTTTGAATCATTTTCTCGCGCTGGTCTGAATCATTTTCTCGCGCTGGTCTGAATCGTTTCGAATAACACTGTAGCAAAATTAAACAAATCAATACATACAGTGTTTTTTCAAAAACATTCAAACCACACTAGCAAAATTAAACAAACCAATCTACATAACCCTCAAGAAAAAAAAAAAAAAGGAAACCAGTTCATGTTCTGTCCCGGTTTGACCCTTGATTAGGACCACAACCTCCCAAATGTACTACATATGTAGCAATCATCCAAATTCCAGGTTTCAAATTATTGAATTTTCATACGGGTTGGTGTGAAACATTCCACCATTTGGTTTGTAACAGTGTGTGAAGGAGAACAATGCTTTTTTGAGTTAATGATTTGTTTGATTTTGGTACTTCTGGTTCCAAACATTTAGCCACCTGGTTTGAATAGTTTTGAAAACCACTGTATCTGATTTTTTAAAGTATACTAAATCTTTTAAGAATCTGTCAGTTAAATAATTAACGATTCATAAAGGAAGGGTACGTTCATGATCAAATAGTGAATTGTTTCCAGTATGAAGAGTTTCTTAATCTCCAGTCTTCAGTCTCCAGTCTTTAGTATTCACTCTTCATAATTCACTCTTCATAATTCACTCTTCATTATTCACTCTTCAATCTCAATCCTCAATCTTCAATCTTGAATTTTAATGAAAGTTGGGGTTTGAAGAATTATGAGATTTTGGTTTGAAAGACTACTCTACCATACACACTTTTGGGGCATTAAACTACGCAATATTATTCGGTTTTAAAGAATCATAGACTAGAAAAAAAGCAATTCCACATTCCGGAATGACCTGAATGACCTGAAAGGGGCTGGATGGGGATGAAATTATCGTTACAGAATTTATATCACGTGACCACACCCATTTCCGAGGGGAGGTGGGTAGGCTTATATCCAGTTCCGGGGCTTATATCCAGTTCCGACCTATTGACCCAGGTCATTTTATCCTCCCCACCAAAAACTCTTTTTGAATCATTTTTATATAATTGATTTCTTCTAACTTCTAGAATCAAAATTGTATTAATGGGAATCTTGAATATGGGGTTGATGAAGAGATATGGGGAAGTATATGATAATGTCACGTGATACAGTCTAAAAAAACGGGGCCGGAATAGGTATATGCAGGCATCCCCCCACCCACAGAGATCATTATTCTGTACACATTCAATTTACATTGTAGTCATTCCAGATTTCAATTGGAGTATGAGAAACAGCCAGGCCTAAAAACAACAAAACTCCAGAAAACAACTCACGTACAGTATCTTTCAAAACTATTCAAACCAGTGCGATAAAATGGTTCAAACTAGTACGACAAAACGATTCAAACCTCAAAAGCAAAATTAAACAAACCAATACACATAACCCCAAAAAGGGTACCTAGTTCATATTCCGCTCCATTTTGACCCTCTATTGGTACTACAACCTCCCAAATGTAGTACAATCTTCCAGATTTAAGGTTTCAAAATATTGAATTTTCATACGGGTTGGTGTGAATCATTATGTCATTTGGTTTAAAAAAAACTTTGCGGGAGGGTACGATTGGTTTGTTTAATTATTGGTTTGTTTAATTTTGCTAGTGTGGTTCGAAACATTTCGTCGTGCTAGTTTGAATAGTTTTGGATAACACTGTATAAGTATTGACCTATCTTGATGAGACTATGAACCTTATTAATAGTGCTTATTATACTACACTCATGGTTATTGAAAGGACCACCTGAAGTGGCTAACATAAATGCTCAATTGGAATTGACTCATCTGAATGACTCATCTGAATGATGCAGACCGTTCATTCTATCACTCACTCACGCACTGCACTAGTTTATGTTGAGAGTGTCCATAAACACTCGCATAGACTGGAACGGCTATCTTGTTTCCTCTTTAAGAGTGTTATCAATTCTGATACGGTAGTGTTCATAGTTTCAATGTATTCTGTAACTTGTGCGACTTATATAGAGTACAATGTCTGTCTTAGTGGTCTTAATCGATACTCCTCAACCATGAGCGAGTTCCCCTCTTTATATACCACGTTCCCTTGAATTCCGTCTTCCTGTACCGGCCTTGTTAATTCCTTGTCGGGAGTCAATCCCTATGACTCCTAACGCCAAGCCCCGGTTTATACTATCCGTCCGCACATGTACATTCTTCGGAACCTTATGAGACTTGTCCCTTTGTCCCATTCCGCTGTCCTTCAGGTAACCCTTACCTGCACACGCGGGTTAGGACATCTCACATGTTCAACACTTTACACTCTACACTGCTACTTTACACTCTACACTCTACACTGCTACTTTACACTCTACACTACTACTTTAAACTACCCTAGCTTACACTCTACAAAGATTCTAAAGGCTTCCAGGTATATTCCTTGTTCATGTCAGTCAAAATCTTATCCTTCTCAATCCGATTCCCTTTATCGTTCTCTTCTTTCTTCTTTCTTCTTCTATTTGGTGTTTATGCAGGACAGGATCTCTTTAAAGTGTCACGTATAACCTACACTATTGCATGATCTTGTTTGCATTATCTTGTTTGCATGACCTTACCACTTTCCCGCTATAATGTTCAAATACAAAAAGTTGCTTTGAAAACAATAGGTCTAAGGGGTATATAAGGTTTCTTAGGCTCCCTATAAATAGTAGGTAATTGTCTCACCAGAACCCACTATAAATTATCCAAACACCACCATAAAGTACCCAAAACGCCACTATAAATTATCCAAACACCACCATAAAGTACCCAAAACACCACTATAAATTACTTAAACAATATGAAAACTTCCCATTTGCTCTGGACCTGTTTCCTTTCCATTTCTACTACCGTATATGCGATTCTGAATTTATATGCTAGCGTAAGAGGCGTATGGAATACAATAAGCCCAGATTCAACCAAGGGTCGTGATTCTTATACTAATTTGCTTGCCATTGGAAGAGCCCAAAGTCTTGATAACCATACGTTTGTTTTGGATCAAGGTGTCATTTCTCTTGGACACGGTAAAGATAAACGAGTACTTGGGTTTACCAAAACAGGGTTATTGGCTCTTGGTATAGCAGATGAAACTGTGGTCCCAATCCATGTACAATTGAATAACCAATCTCAAATCATGAACATTCATCCTTACATTTGCAGCCAAGAATATCGCTCCAGGACCATTAGCTTTATGAGTAAGAAAGACTATACTTCCAATGGTTTGTTTTGTGATTGTGTAGACCTTTACTTGGTTCGCTAGGTTTGCTAGGTTCACTAGGTTCACTAGGTTCACTAAGGGGGAGAGGTGGTACCATAGGTTGTTGTTTTTTTCTTGTTTCTTTTTTTTTTTTAATATATATTTTCTTGACTGGGGCTTGTTTAAGACCATCTAGTGATTTGTTGAATTTCAAAACACATTTTCCGTCCAAACCATTCTTGAGCTTTTGTGAATAGCCTGGAATCTAGGTGATGGCTGACTTCTCACAACAATCAAATGCTGTCGTGGCATTTGTAGTAGACACTACTAGAATCAGACATCGTAGGCTCCATATTGTACCTATAGGTAGTGTTCTACCTATAGTGGATCTAACACCACACTAGCAAAATTAAACAAACCAATAATTCACTACAAATTATATAGCCCCTTCCAAGTTGTTGTATACAGGATAGAAACTTGGAAAATCCCAGTTCAGTTTCCGTACTGCAAGTCCAAAAGTTGTTGTCTGACTTTTTTGACGGTAAGCAATTGGAGAAGTCTATCAACCCCGATGAGGCTGTTACTTACGGTGCTGCCGTTCAAGGTGCTATCTTGACCGGTCAATCCACCTCTGACGACACCAAGGACTTGTTGTTGTTGTTGTTGTTGTTGGATGTCATCCCATTGTCTTTGGGTGTTGCCATGCAAGGTAACGTCTTTGCCCCAGTTGTGACAAGAAACAAATGCAGTACATATATTAAGCAATCCTCCAGATTTAAGATTTCAGAATATTGGAATCCAATAATAAAAGTTGGTGTGAAGCATTACGCTATTTGGTTTGAAAGGATGTGCTAAGGGGTACGAAACGAAACTTTGTGGATAATTGGTTTGTTTATTTTTTTGTTAGTGTGGTCCGAATCATTCTGTCGCATAGGTCTGAATCGTTTTATCGCGCTGGTCCGAATCATTCTGTCGCGCTGGTCTGAATTGTATTGTCGCACTGGTCTGAATTGTTTCGAATAAAACTGTACATCAGGCAGTTCTTCCGTGGGGTCAAATGATGCAGTGGACTGGACCCAAACTACAGTGATTAATTATAAATCTGAAACTTAACATTAATCACTTGGTTCCATAAGAGTTGGGGCTTGTTTAAGACCATATATAGTGATTTTCAAAACTATTCAAACTAGGGAGACAAAATGGTTGGTACCAGAACTAGCAAAAATACACCATACCAATAATTAAAAAAAAAGTTTCTTACCCCCTTCACCGAGTCTCCCAAACCAAATATGGGCGTAACTTTTCAAACATCAACTTTCACTAGAATTCAATCTTCTGAATTCTTTAATCTAGAGACTGGTTTGAATAATTTTGAAAAACACTGTATAGGCATTTGTTGAGTTTCAAGATACATTTTCGGTCCAAACCATTCTTGACTTTGGCTTTTGTGGAGAGAAGCCTGGATTCTGCGTCACGTCTGGGTGATGTATAGGTGATGTATGGGTCACGTCTGGGAGATTTATAGGTGATGTCTGGGAGATGTATAGGAAATGTCTGGGTCCCGTAAATAGTCTTGTCAATCTTACCGTTAAGAAAGGCTGTTTTCATATCCATTTGATGAATGAACATCTTAGGGTGAGTAGCAAGTCCAAAGAAGAATTCGTAAAGTTGCATACCGAGATTACTGACGCCTCCATAGCAAAACAAAGAGGCCCAAGAGTGTGAGAAAGCCAAGGAATCACTCGACACTAAGTGGAGAGGTACAGAATATTTCTTTGGTAAAGTGTTTAAGAAGGAATGCGGAGATAACCAAGGTGTTTCATCTAGTAATGTTGACAATGCAAATGGCGGTTTATTCTTCACACCAACTTTCATTCGTTAAAGACATTTATTGGAGACATTTATTGAGGAATTCAATATTCTGAAATCAAATCAAGAGGATTGCCTCATATTATAATGTACCACATTTGGAAGTCTTGTAGTTTCAATCCAATCAAGGGGTCGAAACGGAATGGATTGGAATGGATTGGAATGGATTGGAATGGATTGGAATGGAACTGGTGTCTTTGTTTGAGATTATATGTATTGGTTGGTTTAAGTTTGCTAGTGTAGTTTGAATGAACTATTCTGTCTTCTTGGTTCGAAACAATTCGTTGCGCTAGTTTGAATTGTCTTGTCAAACACTGTATGTTAGATCCACCATAGACAGGGCCCTGCTGCCTATGAAGGTATTAAGAAGCCTCTCAGTCCGAATATGGTTACAATGGTGATACGGTGTTTGACCATCTATGCACGAAGTGCTCTGGTGACTTCCTTCGAACATTCCAGAATAATGCTTCCCATTGTTCTGGTGGAGAGTTTTTCGAACCCACGTTTCTCTCAAAGTTATATAAGCCACTCCGATTCCTCTCTTTGAGGTCTCATCAACGAATATAAGAAGCTAGGCATAAATGTATTAAAAGAACATAACACTGTAGTAGTACATTATACATTATAATATGAACAGTTAGGATTTATGGTAATGGAAGGTCACTAGTGGTCAGTAGTTAGTAGAAATATGGTAATGGTGATGGTCACTAAACAGCAGTATGGCAATTGTCATGTTCTTTGAAACATTCACGCCTTATACTATGTATATTGATGGTTCCTCAATAAAGAGTCGGACCTGCTCAACCAGGAAAAGAGGATGTCTTTAATGACTTTTTAATGACTTTTTAATGATTTTTTAATGTCCTTTTTAATGACTTTTTAATGACTTTTTAATGAATTTTTAATGAATTTTTAATGAATTTTTCATGACTTTTTAATGACTTTTTAATGAATTTTTAATGAATTTTTCATGACTTTTTAATGATTTTTTAATGTCCTTTTAATGAATTTTTAAATGAAAGTTGGTGTGAAATTGAGTGTTGGAATATTATCAATCGCACGTAGGTTTACACAGAAATTGTGAATTGTCGCACCAGTCACACTATAAATATTAAAGATGGTCAAGTTCAAGCTACTGGAGTTCCTACTGCTGATCAAATCACCGATGGATTCCCTGTTGCATGTTTGACATCTAACTCTTTGTCTATGACTTTGAAAGAAGGAATCTTGACTGATTCTTTGAACAGAGTGGGAGCTATTGTTGCCAACTACCAATTCCAATTTGATGGCCCACCACAGGCTGGTACCATCTACGCTGCTGGATGGTCTATTACGCCTAAGGGACTTTTGGCTTTGGGAGGTGATGACCTTTTCTACCAATGTAAGTCTGGTGACTTCTACAACTTCTACAACTTGTACTACTTTGAGAAGGCTTCTGACACCAATGCTCAATGTGAGCCTGTGCACCTTACTGTGATTGAGTTGGTTAAGTGTTAAGATACTAGATACACACTTGATATTTCGATAACAATAAATGATTGCTTTACTATAAATTACTGCTTATTATAAATGATTGCTTTACTAGAAATTACTGATTTACTATAAATGTATGGATTGAAGTAATGAGCACCTCGATTTATATTCTCCAGACGTTTTTCATTGTGACAAAAAAATTATTATACCTCCTCAAAACTTAAAACTCTCAAAACTCTCAAAACTCTCTTGAAATATACGAGTATACTAATTTTCAAAATTTCAAAATTCTTAATTCTAATAGAAAGTTGGGTGTTGAACCATTACGCCATTTGGTTTGAAAGATTAAAAGATGATTGTGCCAAGGGATAAGGAACATTTTAAATTTTTGGGTTTTTAATTTTCTCTGGTTTAAATACTCTTGAACAGTCTTAAATAGTCTTAAATACTCTTGAATAGTCTTGAAAATCCCTGTATAATCGTTTTGTCTTGATAATCGGATGACTGGTCTACTGTATACAATACTTTGGTGTGTAGAAAATCAGTCCAGGTTTTCAATAGACATCAGTACCTCTACACTAGATAATATTGGTGGGTCTGGTGTGAGGAGACATCTTGGTATGTCCTCCCTCAGTTGATATATATTTTTTTGGTGGTATTATAAAATAGCGGAAGCTTGTTCTATTATATTGAGGAGGTGAGCCTTCACATGACCAAAGTCACGTGAGTGACTGCGGTAGGTATAAGAGAAAAACAGCAGTGCTGGTTTCTCAACATGGTGATAGAAGAAATGAGTAGAAAAATGAGTAGGAGAATTTTTTAATTTTGTTGGATAAACAAGGTGAACTTGAACTTTTAAAATTGACTGAACAAAATGGAAAATTAAACCGGGGGGTTTTTTTGGTGGTGTCTGATACTCGAATAAAGAGTATAGCTTGACTGGAAGTGTTATGTTCTTTATAACGTAAGTTGCCTTAAACTTGAATTCGTTGATGGTTCCTCAAGAGAGGAACCGGAGTGGCTTATATAGCATCTATGCACATATCATCCACAATGCTACACGGATCAAAAGGGCTGGTTTTTTCGTCATCTGCCAGCAGGTCACTTCCCATGGCATCCTGAAGCTCTTTGATGGTAACTTCAGCCACAGAAGGATCGAAATCCGAAGGGGTGGCCAGCTTAATCCGGGGTGCCGTAGGGTACTTGCGCTCCATGAGCTTTTTCTGTGCATGTTTCAACTTCTGACGGTCCCCACCAAAACAATGGGGAGCATTATTCTGGAATGTTCGAAAGAGGCCTTTGACTCATGAGTTGTCATAATGGTCAAATGCCGTATCACGGCTTTTGCAATGGATAATGACAGAATCGGACATCGGAGGCTTCATAATACATCAATAGGTAGTGTTCTACCTATTGTGGATCTAACAGGAAGATTGGACTAGACTAATGGATTAGACTAATGGACTAGAACAGTGAGAGATTGAACTGAATGAATGTTCTAGACCTGAAAAAAAGACTCCACTACTTTTTTTTAATTGGCTATTGGAAACGTTATTGAAAACGTTATTGAGGATTAGAATTGGGGATTGGAATTGGGGATTGGAAGTTGGCAACGAATAGTGGCTAGAGGATAAGTTAATGAAACGACTGATGAATCGATAAACCTTTAACTATGGAAATGTAAGAATGAATAGAATGAATAGAATGAATAGAATGAATAGAATGAATAGAATGAATAGAATGAATAGAATGAATAGAATGAATAGAATGAATAGAAGTGGAATGAGTAGATGAGTAGATAAGTAGATGAGTAGATAAGTAGATGAGTAGATAAGTAGATGAGTATATGGAGAGGGTAGTCCAGGCCCTTGAGAAACACCCGTGCATCTACACTCTTAATAATAAATAGGTAGGTCTGGTATCGGGAGAGAGATGTCTTGGTATGTCTTCCTTCAGCGATATAATATTTAGTGGGGGGTATAAAGCAGCAGGTTATACTCACTCTCACTACCTCACTACCTCACTACCACAACCTCACTATCTCACTATACTATACCAGAATTGAATAGAATAAATGGACTATGCTTGAGAAATCAATACGTTAAGAAATCTCATTGGGATTGGAATATTATGACTATACTATACAATAAGGTGCACTTTACTGGTAGGACTGTATTAGTAGGGAGTATTAGTAGGGAGTATTGGTAGAGAGTAGTAGGGAGTATTGGTAGAGAGTAGTAGGGAGTAGTAGAGAGTAGTAGGGAGTATTAGTAGTAGTAGGGAGTATTGATAGGAATCTCTTTCTAGTTGAGTCTGAAGGAGTGTTGACTGAATGGTCCCTTTCGCCTAAAAAAAGACCCTATAGATTGGCCGAGATGGTGCTGATCCACATATCCAACTAATTCATTAACTAGCCACGTGTCATTAATGCCTGCATGGCTAAAACCCTGTCCAGATTGGATCTAATGATTCATGCACTCTTGGTCTGTACCTAGCATAGAGATACATGAATTGAGCCACATGTCTTGGCTATAATTATATTCCTGGACAGAAAATCCCATTCAGAGACTGCCTCTATACCATATCACATACATTTCAACATGCAACCTTTGTTAGTCTAAATTAAGGAAATAAAGACCAAACAAAGACCAAACAAAGACTGAAAAACAATCAAAAAAAGAAAAACCACTCCTGCATACAACACACAGACTACAACATTTAGTCTGTATGTTGATTTCAACGAAATTATTGGTCTTTAGGTGGTTATCTAAGGCCACAGTGGCACTTAAAAATAAACTTAAATCTGCCAAATTAAAATTCCATCCACGTTAATAATGAAATTGTCGACGGAACCCCGAATCGGTTCCCACCTCATATTCCGTGGCATTTCCAAATTTAGTAACTCACGCAACACCCCCTCTATTGTGAATCTTCATTAGTTCCCAATATTCCTCATATGCGTGATCTTAACCACTGCAAACCACTGCTGTTTCAACACAATTGTATCAACCGTATTCACTATACAACATGTCCATTGTCTGTATAACACCAGATTTGGTTGTCTTGGCAGTACCATTGGTTGTGTCATGGTAGTGCCATTGTCTCGGGGCGACAGTATTGATAGTATTGACTGCAACTGCAGCCATAGTATTGTTCAAGTCCAATGGCTTGCCGTGAATCTTTAGTTCAGAAGTTGTGCATCGTTTCGGACTGCAACGGAACCTGTTCCTGCAAACAAGTCCAGGCCATGCACCTTCTTGGTAAGGTTGGAAGCACCACCCTTGACTCCATATCCACCTCCACCGGGAGTGCGTATGATGAACCGGTCGCCCACGGCTGCACTGACCGTGGCCTTACCTCCCACATTCACCTCTTTGTAGTAGAAACTGCCGTCTTCGGCCTGCAACTTGCGGGCCCAGATGTTCTGGCCTCTTTGTCCGTCTCCTCCTCCTTGGAGTCCATGAGGAGCAATCACTCTTCTTTCGGATAAAATGGAAGCTGTCACGGGAACTCGGAACTCGATATCTCGAATCACTCCACACCCTCCAGAATGGGCCCCCGTACCTCCCAGGCCTTGCCGAATACTAAACTCCCGGATAAGAACAGGGTACCGTTTTTCAAACACCTCTGCATCAGTGATTCGTGTGTTGGTCATGTGCGTATGCACTCCGTTGACTCCGTTCCATGAGGGCCCGGCTCCATGGCCTCCTGCAATTGTTTCGTAGTATCCAAAGCCCTGTACATAGCGCCCGTGTTCATCATTTCCACCCATTCCAAACGTGAAGTTGTTGCAGCACGATTGTGAGTTGGCCGATGCTTGGAATGCACTAAAAATACATCCCGTGATGATTTGAGATGTACACACATTTCCTGCCACAACAGCACATCCATCGCTTGGGTTAAGAAGCGAGCTTTCTGGAATCACCACTTTTACTGGCTTCAAACATCCTTGGTTAAGAGGAATCTGTTCATCCACCAAGCACCGCAAACAGTAGATGATGGCTGAGTAGGTGATTGCCACAGGTGCATTGCTATTGGCATAGGCCTGGATTCCAGTACCAGTAAAGTCAAACACCACACGACCATCGTCCTTATCCTCGTAGATCTTAAGGCAAATCTGTGATCCATCGTCCATATAGTCCACACACTCAAGAGCATGGGCCAGTTTATTAATCACATCCTTCAACATCTTGGACACAGTGGCTGCTGCATTATCCTGGATGGCTCCCATGTACCGGATAATGGTAGGCAAGCCAAACTCAGCCACAAGCTTATCGATCAAACCAATCCCTTTCTGATTGGCTGCAATCTGCGCCTTCATGTCGCTGATATTGTCACTCAACCGTCTGGTTCCTGAACATCCAGGCACCTTTGCAGGCTCGTTCAAAAGCAAGTCCACCATACGAGCCTCCTGGAACTCGCCGTTTTTAACGAGCATCTCCGAATAGATCGTGGCTCCTTCTTGCTCCAAGAATTTGGAGTTGGGAGGCATCGAGCCAGGTAACAAACCTCCAATATCCGAGTGGTGGGCTCTGGATGCAACATAGAAAATGATCTTATTGTTTTCAAAAGCTGGAGAGATCACCGTGATATCAGGCAAATGCGTTCCTCCAGCCATGGGGTGGTTGGTGACAATCACATCGCCAGGCAGTAACTTATCTTTCCACAAATCAGCTTGGAACTTCACACACGTGGACATGGATCCAAGATGCACTGGCACATGAGGAGCATTAGCCACCAAGTTTCCTTCAGCATCGAACAATGCACACGAGAAATCGAGTCTTTCTTTGACATTGACGGAAACAGACGTTTTTTGTAATGCAGAACCCATTTGCTCGGCAATGTCCATGAACCTATGACCAAAGATTGAAAGAAGAACTGGGTCTGGAGGTGCAAACTTTGAGTCCTTATCCTCGGCCAAATCTGTCTTCTTTTGGGTTTTTGCAATGCTGATGACCACGTGACTCTTCAAGATCAAAGCAGTGGAGTGTGGTGGAACAATATTAGTTTGTGTTCCATCTGCAATAATAGCAGGGCCATGGATTTCGGTTCCGATATCCAAATTCTCAAGTAAAAAGACTGGCGTGGAAAGATCGTCGGCTCCAAAACGTACTGTCTTTTTGAAAGCCACTTTCTCTTCTGGAACAGATGAAATTGCACTCTTTTCCTTTAACTCCTGGATCTGATCATCAATGTATGCATCTTGGTCCCTGTCAGATTTTCCAATCGCCCGGACCCGGATATCGTCAACCACAATCTCCTTCTCAAAGACGAACCCAAACTCCCTCTTGTGCATGGCCAAAAAGGTGCTTTCAAAGTCCCATCCTTCCCCTTTGGGAACCATAATAGCAGACTCCGTGCCCACAAACCTTAAGTTAAGGTACTCTTCATAAACAATGGTTGAATCGGTGAAACTCTGGGCTTTGAGAGTATTTGCAGCCCTGACCCGAAGAGTATCAAACCTTGCCCTGAGATGCAGTTCATTTTCCTTGGTCAAGTTGACTGAAGATGGTTCCTGCACATCCTCAACCACATCGGCCAAGGCCATTCCGTATGCTGACAACACCGACGAATACCGGTGGATCAACACAGTTGAAACCCCGAGGGATTCAGCAATGGCCACTGCATGCTGACCACCAGCACCTCCAAACGAAACGAGCCGATGTGCTGCGGTCACGTGACCCTTGGCTTCCACCAATTGTCTGATTGGTCGAGCCATTGTCTCATTGGCCACTTTGATGAACCCAAACGCAACCTCATGTGCAGTCATTGGTGGTCTTCCTGGGTTGGCGTCGTTGATTTCTTTGGTCAAGACCTCGAATTTCTTGGTCGACGCTTCAAGGTCCAAGCTTTGGTCTTCGTTGGGGCCAAAAATCTTGGGGAAATATTCGGGCAAAAGCCGCCCCAAGAACAAGTTAGCATCGGTAACCGTCAAGGGACCTCCTTTCCTATAGCATGCAGGACCTGGTTCTGAAGATGCAGACTCCGGTCCAACGTGAAACAATCCATTCTTGTATGTCAAGATTGAGCCACCTCCTGCAGCCACGGTATTGATATCAAGCTGAGGACTTTGCACCGTGACACCTGCAGTCACCGTCTCGAAAACATGAAAGAACTTTCCTTCTCCATACCGAGAAACATCCGTGGAAGTGCCTCCCATGTCAAAACCAATGAGCGGGATTTCGTTCTTGGGGTTGTAACATGTGGCAGAGTAACCCACCACTCCTCCTGCCGGTCCCGAGAGAATGGCCCGTAATCCAGAGAAAGAGAGTGCATCCACCAAACCACCATCGGATTGCATAAAATGACACTGCACACCGGCTTTATTTTCCTGGCTATAGTAGCCGTGTCTCAAGCCCAACTCAAAACTCGACAAGTATTTCTTGATTTCCGGCGTCAAGTATGCATCCACAATCGACAGGTTTGCCCGTGCCACGAATTTGATCATGGGACTTAACTCGCTCGACATCGACACATTGGTAAAGCCAATCTCCCGGGCTATCTGAGCCACCATCTGCTCGTGATCAGGGAATGTATATGCATGCATCAAGCAGATCCCAATGGAGCGGACTCCCGAGTCGTACAACACCTGGAGAGAGACACGGACTGAAGCATCATCTGGTTTACGGAGAACACGGACGGTTTCCGACGATAAACCGGTCACCAAATCGTTTCCGTTTGCAGACGTAACCTTCGATTCAGGATCTTCCACAAAGTCTTCTAAAGTCACCCTCTCATCGATCTCCACCACGGAATCATAAAGCACCTCAGGCTTCAGAATCGATAAGTCAAAGATATGTGGCCTGGATTGGTTCCCAATCTCCAACACATCCCTGAAACCTTGTGTCGTCACCAAAGCACACTTCTCTCCCTTGCGTTCCAAGAGTGCATTGGTGGCTACCGTCGTGCCCATACGAAGGTACTCGATCTTATGAGTATCCAACGGCAGGCCACGGGGGATTTTCGTGCCGGAAAGTTTTTCTAGTAATCGACGAATTCCTTCCAAGGGGGCATCTGGGTAGTTTTCGGGGTCCACCGAAAGAAGCTTGATGATCACGTCATCTTTCTGGTCGCCAGTACCGGGGTTTCCCACACAATCAGTGAAAGTTCCACCTCTCTGAAGTTAGTATAAACAATCACAAAGACCATAATAAACAATGCGTATTGTTCTTGAAAAAAAATTCAAGCAACCATTATTGAGGATCACATACATCAATTGCAATTCTGTATCCCATGACGAATAGTAATAATGAACTGTGGAGATTTGGAAATGTGGAGATGGTGCGACCTCTTATATTTGATAAGCACCGGAAATAGATGCGCGCGATAGTACCTTGCGGAAAACAATGTGCGTGCGTTGCGAGCCCGCATACCCATCACATCCGTACCTCCGCTATCAGATTCACATTCAAATCAAATTAATTCAATTCAAGTCAATTCAAATCAATGATTTGTTTGAACATTGGAATTTTCTTTTAATCAATTTGTGATAGTAGAAATCACATGTGATCAGTAATTCTCCTTCCAATCTGTTACCAACATGTGGCCAGGTGCATGTGCAAGAATAGGGCCGTTGATTTCTTCGGCCAACGATAACGCGGTCACCTGAGCAGTCACTCCACAGGCCCAGAAGTAAGGAATCTCATCATCGGCAATAAACGTTGCATCGCCATAATCTGGACTTTCAACCTTGATTCCCAACTCCTGCGCTGCAGCATATCCATGTGCCATCGGAGATCCGTGCAGTTTCGTAAATTTCCCCGTAATTTCATAGATCTTTTCTGCATCTGCTTCCTTATACGGTCTCATACTCACCACACAAGGCACATCGACAAAGCGGCCGCTGTTTTCCAAGATTCGAGTGGTTCGGTACATCGAGACCACTTTCCCTTCAAGGTCATTTCTGGCAGGGAGTCCTGCTGCTGCCAAAGCAGATTCAAATGAAAAAGAGCACCCAATGAGAAAGCCAACATGATCCGACTGCCACCGACTCACGATGTCTGTTGGTGTCTCAACCAAGATACCATTTTCGTAGACTGCATAGCGAGCAAAATCCCGGCATAAATCAAAGTCGCCATCTTCCACCAAACTAGGGTCGTTGAGCTCATGTGGATTGCCTGGTTTCGTATATCCAAGCAAGGGACATGGCTTTGCATTTAGCCTGCAAAATTCCTTGAAATCTGAGGCCAACTTTTGGGGGAGAACGACCAAGTTTGCCTGAGTATAACCATCACAAACTCCTGAGGTGACTTTTGAGTGGGCTCCATTCCGACACAGGATCCGGAACTCTTTGGGTGTCATGTTTGCTCAAACAAGCTTATCGGCGGACACCCCATGAGTCAGGTCTGAGACAGGCGACGCGTGTCGTATGCAGGAATTCCACTCCTCCCCCACACCAATGATACTCTTCGCCTTATCTTCCCCCACTTAAAATCTTTAACGTTTTTCGTCGAGCATTTCTGGAAAGAAATTGATCCAATCATTTATCTCTGATGTCATGAACACAGGGGGACCTCCAAACGAATTAAAGGTATCGGTGCTCATGCCTGAATCCGGGTTCGAGTATGCGGAATCCAGGCCTTCAGGCTCCAACAACTGCTTTTTCTCATGGCTCCTGAGTGTCCAAAAAATACTGGTTTCTTTAGCGTCCAACAGCGCAGCATATGTTCTGAGAGCATGCTCAAAAGGCACATCCAAACTTTGTTCAAACCTCAGCTTGAGCTTTTTGTAGGAAACCACGCTCAAGCGCCAGTGGGTGGTGTACTTGAGCACCAACATAAACTCATAGAACCACCGGCCATTGGACCCCAAGTAATTGCCATGACTTCTCATCAATAACACCGATATACTAATGATGCACAGGTACACGATCAAAATCGAGCACTTGGAGGCACCATTGAGCTTTATGAAGGAGTGGATGCTGCAATGCAAATCCTCGATAGTCTCCATGCATATTGCCAGGGAATCAGATATCCCCATCTGCGTCTCCAGTGTGGGCCGAATATCAACAAAAGGTCGATTGAGGCAAAGTAACACCATGTAATAGAAATAACGCAAGAACATCTCGTTGTTGTTGTGGCCCCGTTCGCAGAGCATTTGTCGGTTCCACCTCATGTTCACCGGTAGCTCGTCCCGCCATTGAAGAAGCTGCTCATTGTAGGTCTTGACCAAGTTCAACTTCTCCTCTATGCCCGGGTCGCTATTAGCGCCTCCAGAAAGACTTGAGATCTTCGTAAACACATTCTCCATCATCTCGTCCGAAATCTTGGCCAATTTGGTGATGTTCAAAAGCGGGTTAGAGATATCGATGTATGGCGTCTTATCGTCTTCTGGCGCCCCAGGATATGTATAGGGTTCTATCCACTCGAGAGCAGGCATGTTGGCTGCAATTGGGATGGTGGACTCGTCCACTTTGATCACCGATGGCCGGCCCAAAATCAAGCTGATGAAGCGGTCGGCCGTGAAGGTGCCCCAGAAGATTCTGCTTCTTACACTGTTTGAGATCTCCTCGGTATGGTTCTGGAGCTCTCCACGAAGTAGCCAGTTCTCGGGCCGTAGATGGAACCCGATACCGTAGCCCATGCGGATAGCGTCTCCGGTGAGCATCCAGCCCGTATTGATATTGGCATTGTATATATCAAAGAGCCCCAACAACATGAATGCCTGGAGCAGGCCAATGGATGGCGAGTCAAGCGAGGCCATAAGCATATCACGGGAAATTCGGTAAAACAGCCCGGCGAGTTTCCTGAGACTCTCATCCTCTGCCATTGACGCACCCACACAGCAAATAGCGTACACAAGCTCAGTGGAACTGTATACACCCGGGGAGTTTGGGTCAAAAAAATCAAGGAGAAATGCCTCTCGAAACACAAAAGAGTGCATGTCGGGGTACTGCCAGCGGAAAAACAAGCGTATACATTCAATGACGTCAGGCCTCTCGCGGAGCTGACGGATCTCAGCAGCATGTTCACGAGGGGCCAGTTCCTCCGCATCCAAAACACTTGTGGGTCCATACATAGGGAGATAAGTGTTGCGCTCTGTGGGCAAGCCCTTCTGGCTGAAATAGGTTCTTTCGGCTCGCAAAACAACAGGCTCATTCAGTGGAGTAGTGGGATCTGACGCTTCCAGGTAGGTGGGACGGCGAGGGAGGCGGCCCTTGCTTTTAAGTAAGTCCATGGTATGTTGATGGCTTTTGGACACCTGGTCAAGAAGTCTTTGGTACCCGGCCACCGTCTCCTCCAACCGTTCAATCTTTTGGCTGCGGTAACGGTCGCTCCTTCCGTCAGCAAGAGACACGCATTCAAGCCGGAGCTTGACACAATTAGCACACGAGCCGTTTCCTGTATCATGACACTTAATTTTACGCATACGGCACTCCTTGCACGCAGCGGTGGCATTCTTTCGTTTCATGATGTTTGCCTGGTTTAAGTTGGATTGGCCGCTGCATGTTAATTTCAGTGTTGTATGCAGGTATCTCCATATCGACCCAGCTAGTTTGCTATTCCATCAAACTTTCCAGCGCACATTGAACAAATGACAATTGAGTAGGGAATATTCCGTAGTTTCATGTAACTCTAAAACATCAACGTTTCAATATGGTCACACGATATTCTCCTAAGAGTTTGCGTGGGGATATGCTGCTTTATATATCCCGAACGGTGGCAAAAGAGGGGTTGATGTGGTACAAAGCCGTATTGCATTGCATAACTTATGCAAGACTTGTTCACAAAAGAGGTGATTGTACAGCACAGGGTGTTTCAGGATAATTTAAAGGGGTGGGGGCGTTTCACCTTGTGCTGCCGATTCCTGCAGAGAGTGTCTAGAGGCCCGCAGGCAGCTCTTTACAGAAAACTATAAATGAACACGGCTTTTTCCCTTGCCACCCTAGAAACCACAAAATCATTGATTCAAAATGGAGGCTCCGAATCTCAGTATTTGGAGAACCTCGAAAATATGGGGATCATCGTCAATGCCACTGCTAGCAACGAGCAGATGAGAAGCATGTTAGCAAATGATAATGAGGTCTTTGAGGTCTGCGAAGACATCTTGGCTGTGGCGCTTCTGCTTGATTTGGCTTCAGATAAGGAAACGGTTTTATATGTTAGAACCCTTAGGGCGGTAGTGTTGCTCTTGCGAAATCTTGTACCTATGTGCCCTCGGTACGTGGATGTGCCGCTTCTTTTGTTGAGTATACAGCACTTTGCTGCAAAGATAGATGCCCAAAGTGATTTCTTTTCCCGAGGCTTGGAGTCATATTTGCAGCTTTTGGCCAATGTGGTACTAAAGGCGGGTCTGGATTTTTCTTGCAGCATCCATATGGTAGGGGACACTTTCAAAGGCACCCTTCTAGAAGTGATATCAAACTCTCAAGATCTTCACCTCAAGCGCCCACTCAATATTCTCCTCAGCAGAGTGCTCACAGAAGCAAACGTTTCCCAATTGCTTGGAGACCCAAGTTTAGCGCCGTTGCTCGAATATATCTTTAGTCTGTGTGATTATGACGAGTTAGAGGGATCTCAAGAACTCCAGGAGATCATCGAACATCTCGTAACCAATGAGTCCTTTGTGACATTTGTACAGGTACACAACTCAGTTCCGTTATTGGAGGTATGTCAGCTCATAATTACCAGCAAAGATGACTGGGATAATAGAGATGTGACTGTTTTGATTAACTGGGCGTTTGGGCTATTTAAGGAACTTTCCCCGAAAGCAGATGATCTCCTCAAGGCAGAACTGCCTGATTTGGAAGAGTTGGAGGTGATAAATTCTAAACTCATCAAGGTGCTTGATATTGTTTCTGATCTTTGCAAGTTCCACACGGTGAAGGGATTTCTCGACCATTACAACGCACTAGAATTGATTATTCCTTTCTTGCGTGTGGTTCACGAAAATACAGAGATCAATACCAAAAAAGGAGAGACAAAAACCGAGAAAAAGGGCAGCAAGAAGTTCCCCATGGTCAAGACTCTTGTGATGGAGATTTTGGCATTCGTTTGCCACGATAGTCCTGAGGCTCAGGACAAGGTGCGGGAACTCCATGGGCTTGAATTGGTTTTGTCTAATTGCATGATCGACGACGACAACCCCTATATCAAGGAACGGTCGATCTTGTGTCTCAAGTTCCTCCTTCATCAAAATGCAAAGAACCAGGAGTTTGTTGCCCAGCTCGAGGCAAAACAAGTGGTAGACGGTGACGCTCTTCGGGATGCAGGATACGAGGTGTCTATCAAAGACGGAAATGTTGAGCTCAAGAAAGCAGAACCCAAAACAACATGAAACTAAATGGTCCCTCAAGAACAGTTGAAGATTGCTCCCGAAGATTTGTATTTAAGAAATATAAATGCTTCTAATTAAAGTGATTCTTTATGCCTTTGGTTCCTTGGCCAACTCCTCAATGATGGTCTCCTTAACCTTCTCCAACGAAGCTTCCTCAATCAACAAGATCCTCTTCTCCTTGGATGCCAACACTCTCAACTCATCAGGAAGAACGTCTCTGTCAAAAGAGTAGCCTTCAATACCACCCAAGGCTTTGTTGACGACCTCGGAGAACTTGGCGGGGTGTGCAGTGGACAAAGAGATGTACTTGACATCCTTCTCGCCAGCCTGCGAGTCTTTTTGGATGAATCTCTGCGTGGTGGCGATTCCAACCGCAGTGTGTGGGTCCAACACATACTTGTCGGAGTTAGCAGTGAAGATCTGCTTGATTGTGGCAGCAGTTTCGGAGTCGGTGACTCTCTCGGAGTCAAAGTCCTTTCTGGCAGCAGCAACAACCTCTTCTGGAGCCGAAACCGAGCCGGTAGCCTTCAACTGCTGCATCCAGCTGTCCAAGGTGGAGCCAGCCTTAAGGTCATCGTGAGTCACGTTATCTCTGATCAAGTACCACAACAATCTCTCGAAGTTGGAGGAGATGAGGATATCCATGGCAGGAGAAGCGGTGGCCTTGACCTCACCGTCCTTCTCGTATCTGCCGGACTTCAAGAAACGGTCCAAGATGTCATTTTCGTTGGTGGCGATGATCAACTTGTCCACAGGCAAGCCCATTTGTTTGGCGTAATAGCCGGCCAAGATATCACCAAAGTTTCCGGAAGGAACCACGAATCTAGGCTTGATCGACAGACCCACGGCCTTGACCAACAGGAAGTACGAGTGGAAATAATAGGTGGTCTGGGCCAAGATCCGCGCCCAGTTAATGGAGTTGACGGCTCCCACGTGGTACTTCTCGTTGAAGTCCTTGTCTCCGAAGATTTGCTTGACGATATCCTGGCAGTCGTCGAAAGTGCCCTTCACCGATAAGGTGTGCACATTAGGGTCTTCCACAGTGGTCATTTGCTCCTCCTGGATTGGAGAAATCCGTCCTGTGGGGTACAAGATGAACACTGACACGTCCTTCTTGCCTCTTAAGCCATAGATGGCCGCAGATCCAGTGTCTCCAGATGTGGCACCCACCACGGTGATTTTCTGTCTCTTGGACTCGTCATCGATACCTGCATTTCTTCTGGTCAAGAAGTACTCAAACAAGTTTCCAACAAACTGCAAGGCCACATCCTTAAAGGCATAAGTTGGGCCATGGAACAACTCAAGCAAATATAAACCAGCCTTCTCGTCAAGAGCCCGGATAGGTGTGACATCAGGGGCCCGGAACGTGGAGTATGATCTTGTAATCAAGTCCTGGAGATCAGCATCGGGGATCTCCTCTTGTGCAATATACTCCCTCATGATGTGGAAAGCGAGTTCCTGGAAGCTCAAGTCCTTCCACTTGGTCAAGAAATCCGAAGGCAACCGAGGGATGACCGAAGGCACAAACAAGCCGCCATCCTTGGCCAAACCGGTCATAATGGCATCCTCGAACGAAACCGCCTGGGTCTCGCTGCTACGTGTTGATCTGTATGCTTTGGAAGACATGTTGAGGAGGAAGAAAATGGGGGTGCTGGAAATCTTCTTTATGCCGGTCACGTGGGTTGGCGCTCGTTGAGTCATCCCGCACCACCGGGTGCAAATCTGCACATACATTCTAGCCGAACAAGCTGATAGTGGAGGATATCGATATATGCAGGTAATGGGTCCTTTTTTGTTTGTGCTTATGAAAAGGTCTTATTTGAAGTCATATCAAAACTCAATCTACAAAGTTAGACCTGATGCTAAGATAATTGTTGTTCATGGTTGATTCAAGATTGAGATTGATCTCGGAGGTACTGGTTTCGCACAGGCTTAAGGCCTTCCGAGACCAACCGAAGATAAGTAATGGCATTGCACAGAACCAAACGGCTTGTTCGGCTCCAAAAATCGTTCATTAGAAACAACTCTGTACATGGACAGGACCCTCAAAATCCCCATGTTCAAACCTCCGTTTTTCAACCTTCTCTGCAAGATTCAGGCCTACTGAACGAACATCGGCTCCAACTTCTCCAAGACCAGTTCCATACGTCCCAGATCTCTTATTCCATTGGATATGGGCTGGGCGTGATCCAGCAAGCAGGTTATGTGGGTGTGGCCCAGCCACAGGTGGACTTGATCCATATTGTGGAAAATCCCATGGCTTTCCATCATACAAACACCATTGCTCACCCAAATCACTACTCGGCATTACTCAAGCTTGGGCTCCCGATCTTGGGAAGTGTGCAGAACATGGGGGCCGGAGTTTACTTTAATCCATACGTGAAGATGAAAGATGCTAATGGAAATACGACGGTGGTGAAATATGGCGTGGTGGCTCGTCACGTGGTGCTTCAGGATTTAAGGCAGTGGACTTCCTTATACATTGCAGGAAGACTCCATAAGCCAATCAAGCATCTTTATGAGCAGGATGACCAACTACGTAATGCGAACGAGTACAACTTGCATAGTGTGTTCTCGCTAGCGACGCTCCTCTTGGCCAAGAAGACACTGCACGTGAGCCTCGGGCAGATCTTCGAGAAAATTGCTTCCATTTCCTATATGGGAGATCCCCGCATGTTTGTGGGCGGAGAAAACCCCAATAAGGTCAAGAACATTGTCTCTCGTCAACACTCCATGTTTGAGCTGTTGTATGGACAAGCCATTGCGCTTTCGAAGGAGAATGGGCTTCTCAAAAAGTGTGGCCATGGCTTTAACATCTGCTTAACCCCGGATTCCACCTCGGTCCTTTTGAATAACCTTCCAGGAAACTTCAAACGACGCTTGCTTGCTTCCTACAGGACCAAGTACTCCAAGCAGCATATGCAAGACAAGAACGTGGATCGGGTTCTTCATCAGCAAGGCTTTATGGAAGATGATAGTCCTTTTTTAAAGGCCATCTCTACTGATAAGTACTTACGGTGGACTCTACGGAATACCATTCTGGGTATTATTGCATATCCTGCGTTGATTCAATCGCTTAAGGGCATTTTCACAGCTGGTATAGCCAAATCAGCCAAGTACGCATGGGAAAAAAAAATGAAGAGCTTGAAGACATAATAAAAAGAATGAATGAATGAATGAATGAAACGGTGTTATTAACGAAGTATGAAGTCAATCAATGGACCGCGGCCGATTCCGTCACTAAACAGAAAACGTTTTGTCAAGCAGACGAAGCTTGAAACCCTCCTTTTCCGGGGTTTTGGAGCATCCAAGAAGGTTTTTGGGTACAGTATTTGGCTCATTCAACTTGCCAATGGATTCCGACAATGAAGGAAGGGTCCGAATACTGTTGCGTGGATCAGGAGCATTGAAGATCGATGGCACAGACTCTCCTCCTGTTCTACTCACACATGTTGAAGTATAAGGCAAGTCTCTCACGTACGCATACTTATCATGGTGCTTATGAGGGTCTTTTTCATGGGCAGCCTGGTCTTGTTTCATTTCTTTGGGGTAGTAATGAGGTCTGTTGTTAGCTCCGTTGAATTGCGAGTACAGTTGCGACGCCATTCGGAACTGAGTGTCAATGTTGGACATTTGACGGGTAGTAACAGGCCAATTGGGCTGCTGGTTTCGACTCTGAGAGGGGTGGATGTGGCTCATCTGCATTTGCGGCGGGCTCATCATGAAAGGTTGTATGCGAGGGTCAGTGATATCTGTGTGCCTCATATGACCCATTCCAGCCATTGCCATATGGTTGTTTTGCGGAAGAAAACATGAATCTGCATTGAGGCCCATAGGGTTTTGCAGAGGCAACACGGTGATTTCTCTGGTACCATTGCTGAGGAAATCGCTGCGATACACCGATGGATCCAAATTGAATTTGAGGAGAATAGGGTCCTGTGAAGGCACTTCGCCACGAAGAATGCCGGACATTCTGTCCTGAGGGTTATAATATGCAATGAGATGGAGTTTTTCGCTTTGTTTGGTGGTGAGCGAGAAACTCTGCTTGACAAGGCCATTGGGCTTGATGTTCCTATCGGTGTCATGTTCATGGTAAATGAGAAAAGGGCCTTTTACCTTGGACGCCAGCCAATTTTTCCCATCAGTCCATCGTTTCATGCCCAACTTGGTTTCGTTCCATGCATAGATGGAACCGGGGCAAATCAATTTACGCTCAGCATCGTTAAGGCGGCGCTTGACTTGAGGGAGGACTTCCTGGCGAATGCCTTCGAGGATAAGAAGGGCGTCTTTGAGGCCAAGAATTGAACCATGGTATGTTTGGTTGGCGCCCATTATATCCGGAGGAGCACAGTACATCGCGGAGAAAGGAGGTGGCGGGGGTTGATGGGTGGGGAGGGGATGAAAAGGACGAGAAGGACGAGAGGCTTAGAAGGGAATTTGTTGTCGGGAATCAGAGACGAAATGGAGCTTTTATAGAGGCAATGGGAGGCCGACAGGTCACAGGAAAGAAACAATGGCGAGTGCAGAAAAACACAGGAGAATAGAGAGAGCGAAAAAGGCTACAAACGAAACGTGAATAAGGTTTTCACAAGACAGCATCTAGATATCTGGGCATTATAGCGCATGGCTATTGTTGGAACGGTGCTGCAGAGCGTTCAGGCAAGAAAAGAAACTGAACAAAGGTTTCGCGGGCCAGCTTAATTTAGAATGACTGTCGCAGTTTAATTGCGCATTGCATTGCGTCCGTGATGGGTTGATTGAGCCCACCAGGATGGGCTATTCCGTTTGCCTTGGGTAATGTTAAGTAAGGGAGAGGGGAAGGGACGAGAGAAGTTGTGTTGGGGGAGGTTTTGGAGGAAGTCATGGCCTGGTGAGTTGAAAAGGTGGCGCATGGTTTAAACAATGGCGATTTGGGTATCGTGTGATTTGACCCATAGGTATTTTGAGGCGCAAGCCATGTGCTAACAAAAAGGACAACAAGTTTTAGAGCAGAAAGTGAAAGTGAAAAAATGAGAGAGAAATGGCCATAAGAAACGTTTATGGTTGACTACAAAAGGTTAATGAGTGACTACAAAAGGTTATGGCAAGGTTATGGTCAGGTTACGACAAGGTTATGGTAAGGTTACGACCAGGTTATGGTAAAGGTAAAAGACAAAAATAAAGAAAAACATGGGCTGTGAAAGAAATGGGCTGTGAGAGAAGGGGGAGGAGGAAGGAGGAAGGAGTTACGAAGGAACGAAGTTAGAAAGAACGAAGTTAGAAAGAACGAACTTTGAAAAGGAACGAACCTTGAAGGAACGAACTTTGAAAAGGAACGAAGTTAGAAATGGGCTTATGGAGGCAAAAAGAAGAAGTAAGCAATGGGCTTATGGAGTATGAAGGAATAGGCCATGAAAGGTAAAAACCAAAAAAAAAAAAATAATAAATAATTTTGGGGGTGGTGTTTTATGCAGGAGAAGAGAAAGGCTAAAGCATAAGGAGAGAGACCAAGGAAAAGCAAAATCAAAAGCAAAAGCGAATAACGAAAAGCGAAAAGCGAGAACGAAAAGTGAAAGCGAAAACTAAAAGCGAAAACTAAAAGCGAAAAGTGAAAGCGAAAAAAAAAAAAAGAAAAAGAAAAAAAAAAACAGAGTACGTTTCCAAAAAAAAAAAAAAAAAAAAACCCCAATGCCTCGCCTGTGTTCTGTGTATGGTGTGCCGTGTATGGAGGAAGCGATTTGTTGAGGACACATTGGAAGGCCCCATTTTACAGGCGCGTCAGGCCACGCGAGAAAGTGGCTGCAGGACTCAGCCACGGCCAGACGGTCACGAGTGATCAGCGCTAGATATGCCAAGCCAAGCCAAGCCCAACCATGGCAGAGCAGATACGACGATTTACATTTATGTGCATTAGACGGAAAGCGAAAGCAGGAGAGAGATAGAAAAAAAAAAAAAACAAAGAAAAAAGAAAAAGCCAAAAAGCCAAAAAGCCAAAAAGTCAAAAAGCCAAAAAGCCAAAAAGTCAAAAGCCAAAAAGCCAAAAGCCAAAAAGTCAAAAGCCAAAAAGTCAAAAGCCAAAAACGACCAAAAAGACAAGTAGGCAAAAAAAAAAGAGAGAAAATAGAGAAAACAGAGAAAAAAAGGGAAAATTAAAAAAAAACACAAAAAAGATGAAAAAAAAAAAGACAAAAGACAAAAGACAAGACAAAGACAAAGACAAAGACAAAGACAAAGACAATAGAAAAAAGAAAAAAGAAAAAAAGAAAAAAGAAAAAAAGAAAAAAGAAAATAATTTAACCATACAAACTAATTAGATGGCACGGCTAGCCAAGTTATGCTTCCAGAAGCTTCGTTAATAGTAGGTTTAGACCTCTCGGCTAGAGGCTAAGCAGGTGATGATGGAGGTAAAAATTGCGCGATGCAGCCAACGAGAAGCATACTCGGGCAAAGACAAGAAATGCAATAGGAAATTTGGGCCGGAAGGGCATTTCCCCCTTCCACGTGGAAAAATGGCCTTGGTGGGGTAGTGCGAGAGAAAGAGCGAGGGAGAGAGAGAAAGAGAAAGAGCGAGGGAAAGAGGGAAAGAGAAAGAGAAAGAGCGAAGGAGAGGGAAAGAGGGAAGGAGGGAAAGAGCGAGGGACAGAGTGTGACAGAGAAAAAAAAAAGTGTGTGTGAGAGAGAGAGAGAGAGCGAGGCAGCAACAGGCAGACAAATAATGACATGTGCGGTCAATGAGTCAATGGGTCAATGAGTGGATCGGCAAGAGTTACCAATGCAAGATTCGCCAGCACAAGATGCAGCAGCAGCAGCAGCAGCAGCAACAGTCACGAGAAACAGAGGCCAAGCCCCCCTTCCCTCCAAGGGAGGCAGAAGCACAGATCAAAGCTAAGTACAGGCGGAAGCACAGATCAATGGCAGAGGATACATTCTTTCAGTTTGATATGGTGGGCTCATGCACGGCTAAAGCTGCACTATAGGGCGGAAAGCGGCAGCACGTGGCGTGCGGCTGCAGGAGCAGTCTATGGCAATATAAGCTCGATCTAAACTCTGAGATGCACCGATCCGTGATGAAAACCTTGTGTCATAAAGACTGGCGCAACTTGCACCGGGCCCCGGTGCAGGCCCCGGTGCAGGAGCCACGCACGGCAAGCACGGCAAGCACGGCTATTTCTCATCGCTGCAAATGATGCAATGATGCTCCTGATACCCAAATTCCGAAAACCACCAAGGTAACTACTGCGGAATCTGGACTCCCCCCTCGGTTCCCCCCTCCTCTCCTCTTCTCCTCTTCTCTCCTCTTCTCCTCTTCTCCTCTTCTCTCCTCTTCTCTCCTCCCCTCACTTAACCTCAGCTAACCTAACCTAACCTAACCTCAGCTCATCTCTCTATGTGCCTCATCTCTGTGTGCCTTACCTCTGTGTGCCTGTGTGCCTCACGTCACCTCAGCCTCACGTTACCTCAGCCTCAATGACCCACCACCCGACATTTATAAACCCGTGGTTCCAACCCATGCAAATTTACCCCCGTTTCCAATGCAAAAGTTCCCCCCCCCAAAAAAAAAAAAAAGAAAAAAAGAATACAAAACAAGACATAACAAAACAAAAATTTTAAGTATCCAAGAGTGACCGTGGTTGTGGTAGTAGTAGACGCAGTAGTCTTATTAAGCAATAGTAGTATTAAGCAATAGTAGTATTAAGCAATAGTAGTATTAAGCAATAGTAGTATTAAGCAATAGTAGTATTAAGCAATAGTAGTATTAAACAATAGTAGTATTAAACAATAGTAGTATTAAGCAGTAGTCGTATTAAGCAGTAGTCGTATTAAGCAGTAGTCGTATTAAGCAATAGTAGTATTAAGCAGTAGTCGTATTAAGCAGTAGTCGTATTAAGCAGTAGTAGTAGATGCAGTAGTCTTATTAAGCAGTAGTCGTAGATGCAGTAGTCGTAGTAAGCAGTAGTAGTAGATGCAGTAGTCGTATTAAGCAGTAGTAGTAGTAGTAGTAGTAGCCGAATGTTATTTGAAATAAAGTAGGGCAGTAGTACCGGGCGTCATAAGACATGGTTTATGGCTCGTACCATACTACAAGATATAGGGCCATGACACTAGTCAGGAGGTTAATTAGACTACCAGATATTAGACTAACTATAGTACTACTTAGTATTAGGTAGTAGTTAGTAGACACTAGGCTACTAGAGTACTAGACTAAATACTAAACTATAATACAATCATAAATTAGTACTATCTAAATACTAATACCAGAGACTATTTTAAGTTTTATTGTGAGGGCTATTTTTGGTAAAGAAAACGTGGAGGAAAATAGGGTACTGAGAAGAGGTAGTGATAGACTACAGAGACACTAAGAGCAGGTTACAACAACGAGAAAAGACTACAACGTGAACAGATTACAATATGAAAGGATTACAATATGAAAGGATTACAATATGAAAAGACTACAATATGAAAAGACTACAACGTGAAAAGACTACAACGTGAAAAGACTACAACGTGAAAAGACTACAATATGAAAAGACTACAACGTGAACAGATTACAACGTGAACAGACTACAACGTGAAAAGATTACAACGTGAACAGACTACAACGTGAAAAGATTACAACGTGAACAGACTACAACAATGTGAATAGACACTAAGGTCGGTATGGAGAACAAGAAAATACTGGGAAGTGGGGAGTGGAAACTGGGGAATGAGTCTTCGGCAGAAGTAACCAAGAAAAATAGGGACACCTTAATAAAGTACAGATATATTGCGTGACCGATACACACTCCTCCATTGATATCCATTCACTCATTTACTCATTCACTCATTTACTCATTGACTCGTTTACTCATTGACTCAACCCATTGATTCATTGATTGATTCATTGACTCATCCACATTATTTCTTCCAATTATTTCTTCCCATTATTTCTTCCCATTATCTCTCCATTGACGTCATTGACCTCATTGACCTCATTGACATTATACACAATGATTTCTAATATTTTCTAATGTTTTTTCTAGTTTTTTCTAATGTTTTTTCTAGTGTTTTCCCTAAATTTTTCTAATGTTTTCTCTAATTTTTTCTAATATCTTCTAATATTTTCCCTAATGTTTTCCCTGATTTTCTCTAATATTTTCCCTAATTTTCTCTAATGTTTTCCCTAATATCTTCTAATATTTTCCCTGATTTTCTGTAATATTTTCCCTAATATCTTCTAATATTTGCCAGATTGTCTCTATTTTTTGGGCCCATTTCCTCATTTTCCTTATTCACTTTTCCCTTTTTTTTTCTTACCTTTACGTCATTCGCTTCATTGACTTTTTTTTTCTCACTCTTGACTCCATTAACTTTTTTTATACTCATATTTTTTTTTAACCCTCACTCCATTCACTCTCCATTCACTTTATTAAATCCACTCTCACTTTATTAAATCCACTCACTCCACTCACTCCACTCACTCCACTCACTTCTCCACCCACTTTATTAGATCCACTCACTTTATTAAATCCAATCACTCTTATTCACATTTTCTTCCTAATTCCTAATTTCTTAATTCCTAATTCCAATTTTGCCTACATTTTCCTATATTTTTTTTTCTTGGGGGTTCCCAATTCCAAATTCCCTTTTAATTTTTATTTTTTTTTATTTTTTTTTTTCTTATCCCCTTTTCCCTTTATTTTCACCTTGTTGACATTGACCTCAATTTACTTATGCGTGGCTGGAACTAACATCACTTTTAGCCCACTTCAATTCTGACACAATGCATTTGTGGGTTGCGCGCGCATTGTGTGCGACTAAGCGCGCCTGTACTATTGTTGGGCCACGAGGCATTTGCAGTTTTGCCGTGACTTGATTCCGTCTGTTCATGTGTATTGACGTAACACTCTCATTCTTCCTTGTTGCTTTCTCCTTCCATTTTCATTCAACTTACTTGCTTTCTTGCTTTCTTGCTTTCTTGATTTACTACTTTACTACTTTGTTCATTCCTACTTTACTACTTTGTTCATTCCTACTTTACTACTTTGTTCATTCCTACTTTACTACTTTACTACTTTACTACTTTCGTTCATTCCTACTTTACTACTTTACTACTTTACTACTTTCCTTCATTCCTACTTTCTACTTTCCTACTTTCCTACTTTCCTACTTTCCTACTTTCCTACTTTCCTACTTTCCTACTTTCCTACTTACTTTCTTGGTCCATGATTTTAATTTTGGCTATCCATTTTACTTTGGCTTCTATTGCTTCTTTTAAGATATAGTGAAATTATGATTTATGGCATGTGGGCTGTAAATAGTGTCAACATAGAGTTTAATGTGACAGTGACAGTGTTGGCTGACAAGCTTGAGGCTTCACACCCGTGCCTTCTAACCATCAACTACTAAACACTTCAAAATGGTCTACACTACTACATATGATATAGCCTATACTGTCTATACACTATACTGTCTATACACTATACTGTCTATATTACTATATACTAACATACTATGCTACGGTCTATACACTACCTTGTTGACATTGTTGGATCCACGGTAGGTAGGATCCTACCAATTGAGATATTATGAAACTCCACTGCCTGATGCAATGACCCTTGTTACTTCCTACTAATGCTCCTACTCGGCCTTTATTGTATGCGGTACTAGAATGGCCTGGCGTGAGTACATCAATGTTCACTAGGGTCTTGCTACTTTACCTTACGACAAGAATCCAACAAACTTGCTATACTACTATACTAACACTAACATACTAGCTTAGATCCAAAATGGGTGGAATATTGGATTGACTTCACGGGCCCAGTATATCGGGAACAGATGCTACTAAGACCTCCTTTTGGTTCACCGTTACTATACCCCTTCGACTATTCTTTTGCAGAATCTTTAATGATGGCTTATTCCTTTTACTGAGAAATCATCAACGAATCATGGCTTACAGGAATCTACTAACATACTATCCCAGTGAACCACTTACACTATTATACCAACTTTACTAACTTATTGCAACTGCTACTGCTACTGCTACTACTAACTATACTACTAACTATACTACTAACTATACTACTGCTACTACTGACTATACTACTACTACTGACTATACTACTACTACTGACTATACTGCTACTACTGACTATACTACTACTACTGACTATACTACTACTACTGACTATACTACTACTACTGACTATACTACTACTACTGACTATACTACTACTTGTGACTATACTACTACTACTAACTATACTACTAACTACACTAGTCAAAATACTAACATACTAACATACAGTGTCTTTCGAATCTATTCATACCAGGGGGCAAAATGTTTGGAAGCAGAAGTAACAAAATCAAACAAACCAAAAACTCGAGAAAGTTTCGTACTCCTTCACACAGTCTTTCAAGCCAAATGTCATAATGTTTCAAACACCAACTTTCACTAGAGCTCAATATCATGAATTCTTAAATGTGGAGGCTGGTTTGAATAATTATGAACAACACTGTACTATACCGCTGACTCAACACCCTATTCTACTGGTCAATCCTACCCAATACTACTGGTCAATCCACGAACATTACTATAATACTATAGGGCTCTATAGACCAAGTATACTGGCCACCAAATAGTGCTAGTAGTCTGCCACTCAATCTACTAATCATTAACAACACTGAGTCATTGAGTCACTGAGTCACTAACTAGACTCTACTACACCACTACCTATACCCAATATAGTACCGGGCTCATAACCTTTTTGAAATATTAATAATGTTGAAGTTTAATTGGGAAGCTAAATATTGTTCCTAGTCAAGAGTCCCTTTTGATAATATTGTCATATACTACTATCATATACTACTATACTACTATCATATACTGTCATATACTACTATACTACTGTCATATACTGTCATATACTGTCATATACTGTCATATACTACTGTCATATACTGTCATATACTACTGTCATATACTACTAGTACTAACACTAACTATACTAGTCAATGAACTATTGCTAGTACTCTACCAGTAATGATTGGAGCCTAGGTCTTCTGTATTACAGTCTTATGAATCTCACAAATCCTCCCCTCTGGTTCTTGTCCTGTTTATGTTCTAGTCTACTCTACTCTCTCATCTTCCCTCTCATCTTTACTCTCTCTTTACTCTCTCTTTACTCTCTCTTTACTCTCTCTTTACTCTCTCTTTACTCTCTCTTTACTCTCTCTTTACTCTCTCTTTACTCTCTCTTTACTCTCTCTTTACTCTCTCTTTACTCTCTCTTTACTCTCTCTTTACTCTCTCTTTACTCTCTCTTTACTCTCTCTTTACTCTCTCTTTACTCTCTCTTTACTCTCTCTTTACTCTCTCTTTACTCTCTCTTTACTCTCTCTTTACTCTCTCTTTACTCTCTCTTTACTCTCTCTTTACTCTCTCTTTACTCTCTCTTTACTCTCTCTTTACTCTCTCTTTACTCTCTCTTTACTCTCTCTTTACTCTCTCTTTACTCTCTCTTTACTCTCTCTTTACTCTCTCTTTACTCTCTCTTTACTCTCTCTTTACTCTCTCTTTACTCTCTCTTTACTCTCTCTTTACTCTCTCTTTACTCTCTCTTTACTCTCTCTTTACTCTCTCTTTACTCTCTCTTTACTCTCTCTTTACTCTCTCTTTACTCTCTCTTTACTCTCTCTTTACTCTCTCTTTACTCTCTCTTTACTCTCTCTTTACTCTCTCTTTACTCTCTCTTTACTCTCTCTTTACTCTCTCTTTACTCTCTCTTTACTCTCTCTTTACTCTCTCTTTACTCTCTCTTTACTCTCTCTTTACTCTCTCTTTACTCTCTCTTTACTCTCTCTTTACTCTCTCTTTACTCTCTAATCTTTAATAGTATAAAATAAAACTAGTGGGAATGTATTATCACCGTATTTGACTGTCTACTGTTCATGATCCTGCACCACGGACTCATTCCACTTCTATACTCCCAATAAGAATTGTTATACCCAGATACTACACCACACCACTTCACCACACCATCAGTACACATCGCAGTATACATCATAGTACACACTTCATCCCACCACTCCGCACCAAATACTCTACACTACAATATACCAGCACCCTCCACACTCTCATATTAATTCTCATACCAACACTAACACTATTACTCTCAACTATTACTCTCAACTATTACTCTCAACAATTACCCTCTATCTATAAAAATTCTAAATTCTATAAAAAATAAAAAAAGACTCTAAGAGAAAAGTCATAAAAAATTCTATAAAAAATAAAAAAAGACTCTACGAGATAAGCCATAAAAAATGCCATAAAAAATGCTATAAAAAATGGTATGGAAAATCATACATTACTAATTCTTCTCTTTCTTTTCTGCCTCACTCACTGTTCCGTCACTTTAGGTCTGCTGCCTGTCGCGGTCTGTATCTTCGCTCACTCTGCCCATACTAACTCCACCACTCCTTTGCCACTCTTCCAACGACTCCACCACTCTTACGATTCCACCACTCTTACGATTCCACCACTCTTACGATTCCACCACTCCTAAGACTCCACCACTCTTACGATTCCACCACTCCTAAGACTCCACCAACGACTCCTCCAACGACTCCTCCAACCGCTTATCACACCATTCCATTTGACCCTAGTGATATTTATTAAGTACCACTCAGTTCCACTTAGCTCACTCAGTTCCACAGAGCTACTAGTCACTACTGTCACTTACTAGTTACTCATTTACTACAGTCAGTCACTACAGTCATTTCCGTCAGTAACTACAGTCATTTCCGTGAGTTACTCAGTTACTATAGTCAGTCAGTTACCAGTCACTACAGTCAGTTACTAGTCACTACAGTCAGTTGCTACAGTCGGTTCCAGCTCTAGTGATAGTTAATATAGGGATCACTAGTTACTCCTTGTTACTTTTACTTCAGTGAGACTATAGTTACTACAGTCAGTTAGTCAGTTCCAGTGATTGTTCTACTGAGTTACTTCTAAGTCACTACAGTTACCACCGACTACTTAATCAGGTACTCGTTTCCAATTTGACTGACACTTCCAGTTCAGTTCCAGCTTTAACTTCTACAGTTCCAGTCTTAACTTCTACAGTTACAGTTTAACTATTAACCACAGTCACAGTCACTAAGTTGACAGTTCCACAGCTCCAGATCCACTACTTTATCTATTGTTTATTAAAGCTAACCTCCTGACTACTGTTAAGCTTGTTAACATTACTCTAAGTGGAGAGATATTTCATTACTAAGCGATATTTAAAGCTTAGTCATATTTTGTTGAATTATAATCCGTATGCCACCAAGAGGATACCATAAGGAATCAGCCTCAGAAACAGAGGCCAAATCGGGAGCCACTTCCCGAGCAGCCAATAAGGCCCGTCATGCCGTGGCTGCTGCTGCTCAACTAGAGCTTTTGTCCAAGCACATCCACTCCAATGGCCCCAAAGATAAACCACCCGTGGACCCATTGGACTTTTCGACGTTTCCTGATACTGCTCTCAGCAACTATAACCGCAAGTACGGGCTCAACCTCCCTCCCATCCAGAGCATCAACGATAACATTCTCCAGTCGGAGATTGGTAAAAAAACTTATAGCGCCCGCCGCTCTGCGAGTCAGAATAAGATCTCCAAGCCCGAGTTGGCCGACCATGTGCAAAAACATTTTCTGCTGTTGTCCGTGAAGGAGAACGAGGTGATTTCTAGTTTCTTGTATAAGGTCAAGAACCAGGAGAAGGACTTTAAGTTATTGTTTTGAGGTGTTGACAGATGAATAGGAACTCTGAATAACTCCCAGGGATTTTTTTTTCGGCCTTTTCTGCTTCATATATGGTCCAATCATTCTATTTCTGTCTATAAAAGCGTTATAGATCGACTCAATGGACTCTGGTCAAGTGTTTTTTGTCGCTCTAGACGAGGCTATTTCTGTCCGATATCATATGAGGTTCTTTAGGTTGGGACCTTTTGGAATATGGACTTCTGGAGGTTCTGTACTATTGATTTTCACTCTATAATGCTGATTATGGATGGTACTATAGAAGACCAAAGGATTCATGGCTGTTTCTTTTACTTGGATGTGATATTTCTATCTTCTGGCCCAGGTTCGCAGGACACTACAGTACCATTTGATATATTTTCCCAGCCTCAAATTCAATGAGTGACTTCTTCAATCATATTTGATCGATGTTGGTCTAAATGTTGGTCTCTTGAACTCTTATCATGATTTAAGATAATTGGATACTTGGAAAACAAGTGTATTCAGTCTCTTAGTTCCACAATTCCTTGGGTAATGGCTCTGAATGATACTGAATGACTGCAAAAAATGGACTGACTTCTGCTCTCATACTACTATGAACTGCTATTATGAACTACTATTATGAACTCTGGGTTGATTCATGACACTATCTTGCATCTGGAATAATGGATATCTGGTCGACTGTATGGAATCTAATCCAGATCAATGGCTATATGTGATGAAAGAGAATAAGAGGTTAAATCTTGGTTGTGTCTTAAACTTCTACATGATCCATTATCTATGATCTATGATCCATTATCTATGATCTATGATCCATTATCTATGATCTATGATCTATGATCTATGATCTACAGGTTTATATGAAATGGGGTCAATGGACAAGGGATTGAGAGTAGTGTCAGGACACTCCTCAAGATTCAAAGAGAGATTGTTCATGATCTACTCTAATCTGATGGTCCCAAAACTATTGGGTCTAGGGTGTGAAACTGTGACTTAAGTCGAATCCTCATTGACCATAGAAGTGATGGATGTCAAGAAAGATACCAAAAGTGATACAAACGTTATACGGAACTTCTGATATGTTACACTAAGCTTCTGATGTGTTACACTAAGCTTCTGATATGTTACACTAAGCTTCTGATGTGGAGAGCTCTAGAAGTTTTGGGTGGGTTTCCTGGCTTGAAAAATCACTCAATTGGCTCTACAAAAACTGGTGTGTTTAGTTGGCTTCATCAGATTCTAACCTCACCAGTTGGCCATCAATATAGGGAACGTCTTGAATCTTATGGTGGTAAGTATACCAATACTATCCTCATTATTCCAAATATTGAAACCTCTTTTGACTATTCAAAAGAGTAATTTCAGTTACATTTATTCATACGATTTAAAATAAAACTAGTAAAGGTACCATAAGAGTAATGATCACTAGTAAAGGTATCATGAGAGTAATGAATGATCCCACTAGTGGAGATATGAGTTGCACACGACCCCTTGGATACAGTACCGACGCGTTATTATATATCAGCTACACTACTACACGCATTAACATTATTAGACCCCCCACTACCCCCAAAGAGTACCATCCATGAAAGCAACTACAATCGCAGTGCATTGGCATGATGATAACCATCCCATCTACTCACTCGATTTCCAACCTCATGCCAAAAATAGCCGCAAGATCGCTCGCAGGCTAGCCACAGCAGGAGGTGATAATAACGTCCGTATCTGGCACGTACAGTACCCCAAAACCGATGGGGATATTGCCATAGAGTACCTCTCCACGCTCCGAAAACATACTCAAGCAGTTAATGTGGTTAGGTTTGATCCTAGTGGTAATATGCTTGCCAGTGGAGGTGATGATGGGCTCTTGGTGATCTGGGAACTCGGAGATAAAATCATCCTGGACTTTGGACACCAGGACGACGAAGTCCAGGAGTCTTGGGTGGCCAGATATGTGTATAATACCAGTCTGGAGATCTACGATTTGGCCTGGGCTCCGGATTCGCTGCATATAGTCACTGGGTCCATGGATAATACAGCCAAGATTTACCTGGTGCAGACGGGTCAGGTAAGTGAGTTGGCTAACCATTCGCATTATGTTCAGGGAGTATCATGGGACCCCTTGAACGAATATTTGGCCACTCAAAGTGCTGACCGGTCCGTGAGTGTATATAACTTGGGGATGGACTCTACTCCCACTCCTGTCTTGTTCTGTAAGGCTTCCAGGGTAGAGTTACCTATGGGCAAGCTCTCCAGAAGTCTGGGGTCTGGGTCTTCGAGTGTTCTGGGGGTATTTGAGCGGACCAAAAAGTCTACGGCATTATACCATTCGGAGACTCTCCAGTCGTTTTTTCGCCGTCTAGCGTTTTCTCCAGATGGTAGTATGCTCCTCACACCTCTGGGGGTCTTTAAAAACCAAGAAAGAGAACAAAGAGATGGAAGAGAAGAAACAATTGGACTGGACTTGAAAAGTGGGCCCTATGGTGAAGAACATGGACCTTTAAAGAAAGAAAAGGAAGAACAAAGGGAAGAACAAAGGGAAGAACAAAGAGAATTAATGGACGAAAATAAGGTGAAGGAAGAACAGAAGGAAGAACAGAAGGACGAACAAAAGGACGATAATAAGGTCAAGGAAGATCAGAAAGGAAAGGAGGATAAAGGTGATGGAGATGATGGTCCTACATCTCTTAATACTGTTTACATTTACACCCGTGCAGGACTCAGTCGTGCCCCAATCTGTCATCTTCCAGGACTAGCGAAGCCAGCAATTGCTATTTCCTTCAATCCCAACAAGTATAAGCTTTCGGGACAAACCCCCGTTTTCCTGTTGCCCTACAAAATGGTGTTTGCTGTGGCCACACAGGATTCCGTGCTTATATACAGTACAGAACAGTTGCAACCCTTGGGAATGGTCTCGAATCTCCATTATTTGACCATCACCGATCTTTGTTGGGAGAGAGATGGGCTGCTGATATTGGTGTCTTCAGCCGAAGGGTTTTGTTCGGCCATAATGTTTGAGCCGGGTACTTTTGGGTCGTTTGTGGATGAAGAAGGTGAAGGAACAGAATCTGGAGCAAAGCCTGAACCAGCAACAAAAAAAGTATCTGCTGTTCCTGTTGGCCCAACATTGAGTCTGGGTGCAAAAAGTGATGTTACTGAAACAATATCTACTGTTGCACAAGTTGCAGCCGATACAAAATCTATCAATGACGCTACAAAACCCACTAAAGTCGATAATAAGAATTCAACCGAAGGGTCCATTATGCAAGATCTCAAGACTGTGGAGAATATACAAAGCCAGGCTGTGGCTAATCCAACAGGATCCCAAAACGAAGCAAGGGCCCAAAATGAATCAGGAGCCCAAAATGAAGCAAGGGCCCAAAATGAATCAGGAGCCCAAAATGAATCAGTCAACAATGGAATGATTACACAATCGATTCTTGACCAGTTCAAAGCCAATGCTTTCGTTCCTCTGTCAGTTGCTCTGTTTCTACCTCCTATCCCTCTGACCACATCACAGAATGCGTCTCTGACATTAGAAACAGACGGAGCCAAACGACCAGCCGAACCCGAAAACCAGCCAAAGAAAAAACGCATTGCCCCTACCCTCATTGAAAAACTTGAATGATCATATCTAGTACCTATTATATCATTAACTAGAGGCATCCATAGACACACATATCATTGGAGAGGTAATTTATTGGAGCGCAGGTTCGGTAAGGGTTTTCTCAAGTCTCTTTCGGGCCTTCAAGATCATTTGCACCTTTCTGTTGTGTAAGGAATTAGCATCGTCATCGGCCAGATGCAAGAGGCCATTTTCATCTGCCTTGGCTATGACGTCCGGAGTAATATCATACCTTTCTAGTAAACTCAAAGAAGCCTTTTGTTTCAGAGGAGCACTGGCCGAGCGGTTCTCATGGGCATTTGCAGAGTGGCTGGCCGCAGACTCACCCGGAGGAAAGGGTAAGTTGCCCGTCTCCATATAAGCATTCACAGTATCCTCAACATTACCAGTTCTCTCCAAGCTGTAAACAATTTGAGATCTTGTGAGCTGTGGTCCAATTGCCTGCACAATCTCCACCATGGAATCGTTGATGTGGCGACGAGGAGTCCGTCTGGAGCGAGCCAGGTTGGTGGCGGAGTCAGCGCCCAGCAGAGACGCGACATTCTGAGCCGGGTCGGGGATATTGAACTCTTCAGGAACCGATTGGGGGATCGGAGTGATGATCCACCGCAACACAAGGAACGTCAAGGCCAACACGGCCACAAACACTAGTGTGGAAGTATCCATTGGTGGGGGGGAGGAGGTGGATCTTTTGGTTTGAGCATTTCCACTGCGCGTTGATATACCCTGTGGTTGTATGCAGGTCACAGTATTATATAAGTATACAATGTTTTTCAAAACTATTCAAATCCTATATTAGGACAAGTATTGTGGAGGTAAATAGAGTGTTTAGAGTAACTATTCTTTAGTCTGTAGTCTTAGTCTGTAGTCTGTAGTCTGTAGTATAGTAGTCTGTACTCTGTAGTCTTTAGTATAGTAGTCTTAGTCTTTAGTAATAGTAGTCTTTAGTAATAGTAGCCTGTAGTTTTAGTCTGTAGTCTGTACTCTGTAGTCTGTACTCTGTACTCTGTACTCTGCAAAATCTGTAGTCTTTAGTTATAGCATTTAGATGTAAGGATAATACATTCCAGGATATATATGGGTGCGCACCTTCCTTTCCTGAAATGATCACCATTATTCACTCTCAACATATAAACCATTATACCAAATAAAAAGTAACCAAATTAAAAGTAAAAGTAAACCTAGATTAACAAATAGTGATTTGCCGAATTTCAGTTCCATGAAATCATTAATTTAAATGTTACGTCCACTAATTATGGCCTGACCATTACCCATAGAAACCTTATGAAGAAGACCTATATGCACTACCAGCATTCTCAGTCTGTAGTCTTTAGTCTTAGTCTTAGTCTTAGTCTTTAGTCTGTAGTCGGGAGTCGGGAGTTTGTAGTCCTAGTCTTCAGTCTGTAGTCTGTAATCTGTACTCTTTAATCTGTACTCTATACTCTGTACTCTGTACTCTTTAATCTGTACTCTATACTCTGTACTCTGTACTCTGTACTCTGAATTCTGTACTCTGTAGTCTGTATTATAGTAGTATTTTTGGTTTGGGAATTTTTGAGAAACGGATGATATAGAGATTTTTAAAATTCGTTGTAGCTTATGATAATGAAGAGATGGTGGCTTCTACTCATCAAGAATTTGACTTAGATAAAAATACAATGGAAGAGATTTATACTTACTTTGGCATGGAAAGAGAGCACTAAGGATGGACTTTATTGGACACAGTTCAGAAACCTCGACTAGTATCACGGCCAGTCTTTTGCTCATGGCATTTTTCCTAGTGGAGACGGTAAAAATAAAGAGTCGTCGCTGGAGGATCACCATGCTTATTATGCTATTAAAATTTTTGACTTTTTGGTAATATCATTGGAAACAAGGAGTTGGAGATGACTGCCAATTTGATTTTGGGCATCATGAGAACTTCCATGAACATATACTTGGAGTAGTGTGATTGATTGGTTGAAGTAGTAATAGAGGTAGCGTAAGAAAGGGTAGTAGCAGCAGTAGTATTACAAGTAATAGAAGTAGTAATACTATAATAAGAGTGGTTCTAGTAGCGCATAGTCGAAGTCGTTTAAGTATATTCTAGTAATTGTAGTTTCTAGTAAGAGTATCTTCTAGTAAGAATATATTCTAGTAAGAGTATCTTCTAGTAAGAGTATCTTCTAGTAAGAGTATCTTCTAGTAAGAGTAGCTCTATTAGTCTAATGGTCTAGTAGTCTAGTCCTGCTAGTTTAGCTAGTAGCTCTAGTATAGTTAATAGCTCTAGTATTGTTAGTAGCTCTAGTATAGTTAGTAGCTCTAGTATAGTTAGTAGCTCTAGTTTAGTTAGTACTGCTAGTATAGTTAGTAGTCTGATGGTCTAGTAGTCTATTACTTTATAGTCAATGGCATTATGGGCCAATGATGACTACTTGGCAGAACAACTCACCAGACCCACATACAGAGAGACTTATTGTTTATGTTCAAGTTCAATGTTTTGTCTGTTTCCGATGGACTTCTCAAAGTAACATGTAAGAAGGTCTACGAAAACGGTTACTTTGATGTCATCTACCATCGAGTACAATGAGCAGATCGTAGTCTCCATGGTGTACAGTAGCGTATATTCAGTTCAGTTCAGTTAACTTACAAAATGTCCACATTTATTAATAACAAAAATACCCTACCCTCAGAAAATTAATACGAACGATATATACAATTCCATATTCACTATGCTTTTATATCAGAGGTGTTAGATCCACCATAGACAGGGCCCTGCATGCTGCCTATGAAGGTATTATGAAGCCTCTCAGTCCGAATATGGTTACAATGGTGATACGGCATTTGGCCATCTATGCATAAACTGCTCCGATGGCTCCTTTCGAACATTCCATAAAAATGCTTCCTATTGTTCTGGTGGAGAGTTTTTTGGTAACACTTTCTCTCTTCAAAATCCTAAAACCAACTCTTAGATTCCTCTTTAAGGAACCATCAACGAATATAAGAAGTTAGGCATAGATGTATTAAAGAACATAACACATATTACATACTATTACATACTATTCCATACCATAGCTTACCAGACCATACTATACCAGACCATACTATACCAGACCATACTATACCAGACCATACTATACCAGACCATACTATACCAGACCATACTATACCAGACCATACTATACCAGACCATACTATACCAGACCATACTATACCAGACCATACTATACCAGACCATACTATACCAGACCATACTATACCAGACCATACTATACCAGACCATACTATACCAGACCATACTATACCAGACCATACTATACCAGACCATACTATACCAGACCATACTATACCAGACCATACTATACCAGACCATACTATACCAGACCATACTATACCAGACCATACTATACCAGACCATACTATACCAGACCATACTATACCAGACCATACTATACCAGACCATACTATACCAGACCATACTATACCAGACCATACTATACCAGACCATACTATACCAGACCATACTATACCAGACCATACTATACCAGACCATACTATACCAGACCATACTATACCAGACCATACTATACCAGACCATACTATACCAGACCATACTATACCAGACCATACTATACCAGACCATACTATACCAGACCATACTATACCAGACCATACTATACCAGACCATACTATACCAGACCATACTATACCAGACCACACTATACCAGACCATACTATACCAGACCATACTATACCAGACCATACTATATCAAACCTTAAATTTCTAGAAGGTGTATAAAGTGTGCTATTGTAAAGAGGATAGTGTAGTAGTGCATATGGCCGTCCACATGATGCCTGTTGCTCTTCGCATTTCGCAATCGTTATCAGCACCTACACGTTATCTGACCATGACACGAGCAAGTAAGCGGATGGACCACGAGAGTCTAGATTCAGACTTGGAGAATGAGAATTGCCCTTAAGCATTTGCCCTTAAGCATTTGCCCTTAAGCATTTGCCCTTAAGCATTTGGAATAGTATTTGAATCTAGTATTTGAACTAGTATTTAAACTAGTATCTAAACTATTATTTAAACTAGTATCTGAACTAGAATTTTAACTAGTATTTGAACTAGTATTTAAACTAGTATTTGAACTAGTATTTGAATCTAGGGAAACTCTTGTGGAAATGACATTTCACAATACTAAATAGATTTCAATGAATATCTTCAATGAATATCTTCAATGAATGAAATTTGGTGTTTGAAACATTCCACCATTAGTCATTGGCATTAGTCATTTGGTTTGAAAGACTGTGCGAAGGGTTACGAAACTAGGTTGAAATATGAGTATGAACTATTCTATCTTTTTGGTCTGAACCATTTCCTTGTACTGGTTTGCACTGGTTTGCACTGGTTTGAATCTTTTGAAAATCACTGTATATAGTGGACTTAAATATGGTGGTGGTAGTATCTTAGTAGTATGGTAAGCGACATGTGCCTGATGAGCATGAGAGAGCTGCATATGTGCGGGTACTGCATGGTCATGCCAAGCTATCCAGATTAAACAATGTTGGGTATTGTTGAAGAAAGACAAAGGTAAAGCCAAGGCTCTATGGGATCTCGTCTAGTTCTTGTCTAGATCTTTTCTAGATCTTTTCTAGATCTTGTCTGGTTCTCGTCTAGATCTTGTCTAGTTCTCGTCTAGTTCTCGTCAGTTCTCGTCAGTTCTCGTCAGTTCTCGTCAAATCTTGTCTACTTCTGGGCATTGTCTTCTCCAAGAAGATGTATATGAGAGAGATTAATGAGGGAGAGATGGTTTAGGGGCTCCCGGGACTAACTATATATATTTGTTTGTATGGTGAGAGAGAGAGAGGATCCGCTCTATTGTGAGCGGTACTGAATGGTAGCAACTGTGAAACAGAAGTCACGGACTCACTGACTCACTACTTTACATATCAATAGAGCATGGTTAGCAGAGTCTCTCTTTTGTTAGAATTATTGAATTACAATCACATCTCAGTTCCTCTGTACCAGAAGGTGCGTTGGCCAGAAGGTGCGTGCTAACTCGCAACAATGAGCATAGGTCTGGGTGAGGCTCTGTGCAGTGTTTTTCAGAACTATTCAAACCACACTAGCAAAATTAATCAAACCAATGAGTCAAAAAGGTTTCGTAAAACCCATGACAAGTGGTTGCATATAGGATCACAAGAAAGAAGCAGTTCATGTTCCGTCCCTGTTTGAGCCTTGATTGGTACTGCAAGACTCCTAAATGTTGGTGTCTAAATGTTGGTGTACATATGAGGGAATCCTCCAGACTTAATATTATCAAAATATTGAATTTCTCAACGTATGAACGTTGGTGTGAACCTTTATGCCATTTGATTTGAAAGTCTATGCGAATAGGTATGAACCATATTGAATTATTGGTTTGTATAGTTTGAATAACACTGTATAGTATGTAGTATAGAGTAGAGTAGTATAGAGTAGAGTAGTATTTAAACTACTATAATAAAAGTATAAAGCAGCATTTTATAGAGCAGTATAGGTCCATCTTTGGTAAGGATCTACCTATTTTAATAATTTGTTTGGAGGTCGTGCTAAGCTCATAAACAAAGTAACAAAATTTAAATCACTTTCCACCATTCTATTTTTGGATCCTGCCCAATCTTAGCAATATTCATTTTATTATGACGTTCCAAACCATTGAAGTGTATTGATTAGTGTGACGACCAAGAACAACCACCATTATAGTCTTGTTCAAAATAATTCAAACCAACCTCAATATCTTTAATTTTAATGATGGTTGGTTTGTGAAACATTAATGTCATTTGATTTTAAAGACTCTATGAAGGGGTATAAAACTTTTTGAGTTATTGGGTTGTTTATAATTTTGCTACTTCTGACTCTAAGTATGTTGCCATCTGATTTGAATAGTTTTGAAAATCACTATACTGTCCTGGTGAAGTATCACATAAGTAAAATGACAATATGCAGTATGTAGTATTAAGTATCATTTTAATCTTACAATTGACTCCTACACTCCTATAATTGTCAATTGTAGAATTAGGAATAAAGGTTGTGAACTCCTCCTCCACACTCGTCACCTTCCTTCCCCACTGTGGTAGCTTAGAAAATGTATGGTTGTGAGCACTGCTACTAGTACTTAAGTGAGTGTATGATTACTTTCCTTTTGTACATTCCACCATGATATAATTCCTACAAATCCTTTTTCTTATCCACTTTTCAACTATATCTTTTATAGTTGACAGTGTCACTATTACCTTTAAGTTGTGTTCCAGGTATGTACTTGAGTGGTGATTTAAGTGGTGGGGACATGAATGTGTGGAAGAACCTCAACAGCCACATGGCTCTTTCGAGTGGGTTATTGAGCAACTCCAAGCGAACTGCCATGGAAATCTCCGATACTTATTTGCAATGTGCTTCCAGAAGAGAAATCCAGAGACCACTCTTGATCTGTGCCCATAATGAGCACGCCAGATGAGTACTCCAGAGCTAGAAGCTACACATAAAGATAACTTAGTACTTAACGTTATAACAAGAATCTAACAATATTATAAGAGTATAGTCTAAGATAGTATAGAGTAGAGTATAAGAGTATAGTATAAGAGTATAGTATAAGAGTAGAGTATAAGAGTAGAGTATAAGAGTATAGTATTTGCAAAAGAAGCGAAAGAAGAAGAAGCTAAAGAAATAGAAGCTTAATAAATAGAAGAAGAAATATATAGGGATTCGTAATCTAGCTCGCATGAAGTTAAATATATCTCCCATTTTTACTTTGCAATCAGTATGAACTATATCAAAACCTAGAAATACCTTGTGATTAAGTTACATTAATAAATAAGCATACTCTTCCTTTTCAATCATATTTCCCAATTATCGAGAGTTACAAATTTAGGCAACCATCAACGAATATAAGATTTAGACATAAGATATCATGCTAAATACTAATACAAATAGTGATTTGAGTGTGATTTAAGTGATTTAAGTGATTTAAGTGCATTTAGTGATTTGAGTGATTTGGGTGTGATTTAAGTGATTTGAGTGATTTGACTTCATTTAGTGGTGATTTGAGTGGTGAGAATCAATAATTATTGCCTATGTACTGATCAGTTTACTCTCTACTAGTATAGTGTAGTAGTCTATTGGATGCTATATAGATAACTGTCCAGTAAGTCTTATTGGAGTAACGGATTCTTATTGACCAGAACATCAAGTGCCCATATAAACCGTCAATACTTCCAGATGTGATAAGAATAGAAATAGGAATAGTGCATGAGTATAGTACTTTTCAAAACCATTCAAATCAATCAACCAAAAAGGTTTCTTCTCCTTCACACAATGTTACAAACCAAATGGCATAATGTTTCACCCCAACTTTCATTAGAATTCAATCTCTTTTCTGCATTCTTAAATCTGGAGACTAGTCTGAATGATTATGAAAATCACTGTATATGTCTGAGTCCAAGAAAGAGCCACCTTATCTGCAGGAATGAGTGAACTATTACCATGTCGTTGAACAATAAAAGATCAATCAATAATAATAAGATAAGTATGAGTCATAGTATATTGGTAATTAAGAAATAATAGAAGAAATAATAGAGACATAATAGAGACATAATAGAGACTTGTTTGTTGCAATGGGTATGATTAGCTTTGGTTATGAGCACTTCCACTATATGTATGAAGAGGGAGAGTGGAGGGACTTGATCCGGTACGGGAAGTATCAATTTCCAACATATTACGAGTCAAAGATGAGTCAAGAAAAACGTCCCTGGACTTTAAAGGAATGAGCACTTTAACATGTAGGTGAAAAGTATACATCATAGATTAGTCATAGGTTAGTATACATCATAGATCAATATCATAGATTAGTATACATGGTGCATGAACAGTTATAGAGTGTTAGTGGATATTCTAGTTTAGTCAATTATATACTAAATCAGTATGGAGCATATAAACTAGTATATATCCATTAGATGGTATCTCAGTATCATGTCACCAAGCACTCAAAAGTCTAGCAAGATACACAGGCAATTGGCGTAGATTAAAAAAATATGCTAGTGTAAGTAAGTAGTAGGTAGAAGGTAGTAGGTAGAAGGTAGTAGGTAGAAGGTAATAGGTAGAAGGTAATAGGTAGAAGGTAGAAGTTAGTAGGTAATAGGTAGAAGGTAGAAGTTAATGGGTTGTGCGTTATGAGCACTGACCCAATATTTTATTTATTGATTCTCTAAACAAATGGACAAAAAACTCAACAAAATTAAACAATGTGTACATTCTATGAGCTTTGTCTATTTTAAAAAATATCTCCACCATCTGTATACTGTGCCGTGCCGTTCTATCCTGTGCCGTGCCGTGTTGTGTTGTGCTGTCCTGTCCTGCATAGTATGCCCTTTTGGTGATTAGTCAGAAGCTTATTGTAGTTGACGGAATGGCACTTGAATTAGCCCTTAGTCAGCATTAATAAAGACGGCATACAACTCAAAAATATCCCTATTGTTTTCATTACTACTAGTAGTCAGTAAAGTATTGTCCATTATATTGACGTTAAAGAAAAATGACCTGGTTGTGAGCCCTGCCCTTGTGAATCATGAGTGCTTCCAAAACCAAAACCAAAACCAAAATCAAAACCAAAAAAAAAAAAAATTAAAAACAGAACATAATGACCTAGGTTTTTTCTCAACGTACATGAAGAATTCCGTTTGGCTAAAAAATATCACCTATTGGTAAAACCCATTATCCAACACTAGTGCACTTCATAATATCTATTGTCTGTCTAAGCACACACCATTATTGTGTACACCATTATTTTGTACACCATTATTTTATACACTATTATTTTGTACATCTGCTAATGTACATCTGATTATGTAGACTATATAAAAGAGTATTGTTAGACTTGTATTATGAAGTATATCATATGACGCAAGTGAGTACCCTGTATAGTGTAAGTATCTCGGTGTGTTTACCATTATTTCTTGGCCTTGAATAATGGTCACCTACCTCTATGGTCTATTGTTCAAAGCCCCATGGGGAAGTACACTACCACTATTACAGTACTGTATGTACATCGACTATACTTATTATTATGTAGTATTCAAACGCCAGTCCACCATTGTCAAACAATCAACCAGTCACCAGTCAACCATTCAACCAATCAACCATTCAACCATTCAACCACTCAACCAGTCAAGCACAATCAAACCATTGTTATAAAATACCTATTATAAAATACCTATTATAAAATTCAAACCAAGAATGTCTCGTGGTGTTCATAGTTATTGTGTTGGGTGATTAGTATGGGATATTCCTGTACTTTGAGGGTCAAGAGTGACCAGCACTTACCAAGAAGAATTGCGAAACCACCCATTTTTACCGAATGGGTGCGGAAATGACCAGCCATGAAAACACTACAATTAGATACCAAAAATAGAAAAATTGGGTTTAGAAAAAAAATAAAAACGTAGTAAGGGTTTTAAAGACCCAAAGTTTTTAATGGGACCAAAAAAAAAATGAAAAAATTGAAAAAGAGGGCATAGAATGTTCATGCAATTTTGGTACTTGTAGGAGTGTGGGTCATGGAGATTCGAGCCTCATACTCAAACGGCAGTCTTGTAAAGGGCACTGTGCACGTGAGCTTATCACCCACCAGTCATTCACGCACCACACATAATATTCCTAATCTAGCTATTCCAGTCCATTCCAGTCCAATATAGTCCAATATAGCCCAGTGCAGTACAGTCCAGTTCAGTACAGTCATTCTTTCCCCTACCTGAACCTTACCTTAACCCTTACCTGAACCTTACCTTAACCCTTACCTGAACCTTACCTTAACCCTTACCTCAAACTTACCTTGACCCTTACCTTAACCCTTACCAATTACAATGGCCAGAAAATCTTCTTACGACAACTTCACTCACGTGGACAAGAACGGTATCTTATCTACTGACACCGAGACAGATACCGAGCTGGAATATACGGAACTGGAGAGTACTGAAGCAGAGGATCTTTCCAATTCCAATTCCAATTCCAATTCAACCTCCTTTCCCTTATTGTCTTACCTGAGGTATTGCGCCAAGTACTTGCTGTTCACCGATAATAACCCCACCACGTCTCATGTTGTGACGCACTTTGTCAACGTGCTTAAGGAAGCAGGCTTTGAGTATAAATCCGAAAAGCAAGACTTCAATATCCCTCAAAAGGGCGGCATGTTCTATACGGTGCGGAACGGCCAATCCTTGGTTGCATTTGTGGTGGGTGCCAAATGGCTGCCCCTGAAAGGTGTGGGTGTGGTTGGTAGCCATGTGGATGCACTTACAGCCAAGTTGAAGCCGGCCTCCATCAAAAATACGGTTCTGGGCTACCAAATGCTAGGTGTGGCTGCTTATTCTGGTACCCTCAACCATTTATGGTTGGACAGAGACTTGGGGATTGCAGGCACGGTGTTGTTTAAGGATGGAAACAAGGTACGTTCCCGTTTGGTAACTTCAGGACGTCATGCTGTGTGCCGAATTCCTTCGTTAGCACCCCATTTCGGAACTCCTGCGGCTCCCTTGCCTTATAATAAGGAAACGCAAATGGTTCCCGTTATGGCATTAGGGACAGAACCCACTGCTACACCAGAAGAGGAAGCTGCACCTCTTAATGGGAAACATTCTTTGGCACTTCTACAGTACATTGCCAAGCTCGCTCACGTGAGCGTATCACAGATTCTCCTGTTAGACTTGGAGTTGTTTGATGTTCAAGCTGCCACCAGGGGAGGACTCGATCATGAGTTCATCTATGCTCCACGCATCGACGACCGTCTTTGTTCATTTGGAGCCATCCACGCGTTGACCCACCATGCATCGGGTCTCGATTTAAACGAATGGGATGGCTTCTCCATTGTGCTTCTTGCCAACCATGAGGAAATCGGGAGTCAGTCAGGCACTGGGGCCAAGAGCAACCTCCTCAATTCCGTGGTGGATCGTGTGTTAGTGAACCGACACTTGGACAGCTCACATTTACCGGTGGTGTATGCCAATTCGGTGATATTATCTGCAGACATGACCCATGCCTTCAACCCCAACTTCAAGGAGGTATACTTGGAGGGACACGCCCCGACTCTTAACAAAGGACTTACGATCAAGATGGATGCAAATGCCCGGGTTATGACGGATCTGGTGGGGGAGGTTCTCCTCACGCAAATCGCCGACAAAAACAATTTGTCATTACAACAGTTCCATGTTCGAAACGATAAGCCTTCGGGAAGCACCATCGGCCCGATGTTAGCAGTTAACACGGGGGCTCGGGTCATAGACGTGGGTATGCCACAGCTCAGCATGCACAGTATACGAGCATCTACGGGATATAAGGATGTGAGACTTAGCGTGGAGACCTTTTGTGCCTTTTTCAATGACTGGAGACTGACTCTAGACAATATCGAATGCACTTAGTTAAGTGAATCTGAAAGTTGGACTAAATCTTAGTCAGCTAAGTCAGGTGTGTCAGATAAGGATGGGATTGGGAAGTGCATGTGAAGGCACTATCCCGATGCAGACGATGAAACAAGTTGCAGGGTTAGGAGAAACTTGGATAACCAAGGGTGCATGGCAACGCCCGACGGCCGGGGCTCATGAACATACTCGGCTATACGTCACCCGTGCCGAAAAAAAAAAGCGCCAATCAACGAGCCCGCAATATACATAACCATTCGCTCGTACCATAGCTCGTACCGTAGCTCGTACCGTAGCTCGTACCATCAGGAAACAATAAGGAAAATGAAGAAATGAACCTTTGTCAGGTTAAGAGCCCTGACCCATCCACACACACCTTTCCTAGAAGAAGGCGCGGTGCCTCGAAAAGTTAGTGTCATACAGGAATGACGGCATATGCGTGTAGGCTGTTTACTCTACAATGCATGCGGACCTTTTCACTCTGGAATGTTAGGTTTCTGTATTGATTGTTAGATATCATCTGTCAGGTCTATACACACCTCCACACACCTCTATACACGCCTCCACACCTCTATACACACTCTATACAGTCACCACACAATGACTATACAGTTTGGGACTTAACGACTTACAACCTCAGATTAACAACCTTCAGGTCCTCGGTCCCCCTCTTGACAACACCATTCATAATTCATTCATCATCATCTCTCTCCACCCTTCAGTGAAATTCCACCCTTCAGTGAAATGGCTCTAGCCTGCTAAAGCGACGAAAGCATGGAAAAAAGTACCATGGCACACATGGCAAGCGAGCACTTGGATGTAGGCACTTGCATACCCAGACTGGTAAGTGAGGTATATGACAGAGGCGAAGTTGTGCTAGTACTAGAGGAGTTTGCAGTTTGAGTATCATTTCCCAAAGACAAGAACACCGAGTCATGGTCATCCAGGCCCGAATCGCCCAAGAACGTCAGGTGAGGAGTGGAAGTAATTTGTTGAAGATCCAGTAGAAGCGATACCGTAGGGGAAATTGTGGGAAGAGTAACATCAGAATCGAGCACTAGCGACATGGCAGACGAGCGAAAATTATAGGTGGGTATATGTGGGCAGCAGGAACAGGAGCAGGAACAGGAGCAAGAGCAGGGGCAGGGCCGATTATTAAAAAAAAAAAAGGAAGGGGTGGCTGGTCTCTTGAATTTGGAAGGTGGAGTAGTCGGATCGCAAGAACTTATGAATGGGGGATCGACCGATTATATATAGATGAGAGCAGGTGATGTGCGGTGACAGGTACAGAGTTTTAGGTATGTTTAAGCCGGTAATGTGGCCTGCACTACGCGCCCCGTGGAATGCATGAGCATCTGTTACCCCTGGCCAACATGCCGGTTACACGCACCCGTGGAAGGACGTGGGGAATTCCGCAGTGGGGGGTTGGTTTGGGGTGATTCCAGAAAACCGCTTGTGAAAAAAAAAACAGAGCTTGTGAAAAAGAGGTTTTGACAAAAAAAAAAAATGCTTGTGGTGGGGTTTTAGGTATCCGGGTTCGGAGTGATGTGTGGTGTGTGTAAGGGGACGATCATAGTGTTAGACGGGAACTGTGTCGTGTGTTTAAACAATAGTGGTGTATACAGACTATAATGTGTATACAGATTATAATGTGTATATGGAGGATAGACATTGGCTGTGGTGTCGATCGCAATAATGTTCGGTGGCTATAGTTATCTGTGAGGAGAAGCTTATTTTTTTAGGGTACAATGAGGGTTTTTTTTAACCATGTGCTGATACTGTGGCTTCTATGAGTATAGTTTATTTATAGGTCTTGTCTTGTATAGAGTGTTAAGTGTAGTGTAGAGTATGTGAAAGTGTAGTGTAGTGCATGTGAAAGTATAGTGTAGTGTATGTGAAAGTGTAGTGTATGTGAAGTGTAGTGTATGTTATTCTTGATATACATGATTGAATATGGTCTAGGCTATTCTTGTATTGATGAATAGTTCTTTATGGACTATGTTAAACTGAACTGACTGTTTTGTGGAAGTGTATGATGTTGGTATTCTGGACTGATACTTGCTGTGTGGTGTGTGGTGTGTGATGGTGCCGTTGTCCTGTATGTTACTGTGTGTGTGTGTGTGTGTGTGTGTGTGTGTGTCCTATATATATACAGGCACTGTGGATCCAACGGTGCTGATGGGCTTACATTCTTGGGGTGAAACTATAAGCTTGGCTTGCTTCACTGTACCTCCTAGCGTCACTTGCAGAGCGCTTATCTGGGTCTATACGATGCTTACATCACCTGGCATCGCGTACCCACTGCGCATTCGCGTTCCTTGCGCGCCTTGAAGATCTTCACTGGGTCCGGTCCTGTAGTATGTGCGCATCTTTATCTGTATGAGACCTGATAGCTCCTTGCTTTTCCAGTACCATTTTGCTTATCCAGTTTCATTTTTAGTACTTGGGTTTCTTGTTGCTCTACCAGTTTCATTTTTTTGGTGGTTGGATTTCTTGTAGCAGATGCTCCACTTGTATCAGACGAACGTTGCGGTTAGTTAACTTGTCGTTAATGTGCAGCCACGCCGCACTCGCGCTCGGCTTTTCGTCGGGCCGATCATTGTAGCTCAAGCTGGTGCCTCTCCAACTGCCTCGTAATCCCGGCCTTGGTTTTTCCGGAACATTCTGGTCCACGACTGGGCTGCTAAGTTCCTCTTGTAAGCCAAGATTTCCTCCACCGAAGGTGGGTCCACTGCAGTGTCATCATGCGAAAATTCAGAGGTCACCGGCTTGAGGTGATCACTGGTGGCCACGGCTGGAATGACCGGATTTCCGGTGATAAGTCCCTCGGTCTCCACCCGCATGGACGAAGGGTTCCTGGCCATTTGCGCTGCGCTTCGCCGGTTCGACAAGGATGCCTCTTGCGTCGTTTCAGGCGAAATCACACTCGTATTGTTTCTCTGCAGAGCCGAGTCCGTTCCACCGTAGCTGGTGCCTGAATTGTAGCCCGAGTGGAACGAAAACACCGACGAGCTATCGTCAAACACCGATCCCATCTCCTCCAACGTCAAGCCCTTGGTTTCGGGAAACAAAAAGTGGACGCACAAGAATGACAATACACACGACGTGGCTGGGATCAAGTATGTTTTCCATTTGATCACATCCAACAATATCGGCGTCATTTCACCCACAATAAAGTTAAAGAGCCAGTTTGTTGCAGTGGATGCTGCAGCGCCCTTGGAACGAACCTGGTTGGGAAGCACCTCATTCATCATCCATGGAATGGGGCCCCAACTGGCGCCGAATGCTGCATTGAAGATAATCACAAACGTCACTACCGTCAACGGCGTCCAGGTATCATCCAAAAATAATGAGTAGGCAATGGTGAAGAGCGAGATTGCCATTACTACCGCACCGGTCAACAACAATGGCTTGCGGCCCCACGAGTCCACAAGGTACCATGGAGGAATAGTACTTGCAATGTACACCAAAGAGTTGATTCCCGTCATGAAGATGGCCGAGCGACCCACCCAGCCTGCACTCTCGAAAATCATGGGTGCATAATAGGACACGATATTGATACCGTTCAACTGCGCAAACATCTGTGCAAAACAAGCGATCGACAAGCGTTTGGTGTAGCGTGTGAACAAGTAGCGGTATGAGCGCTCGCCACCCTCGACTCTCTGGATCAACACGTTTTCCTTGATTTGACGGAACTCAAACTTGGCCACCTCGTCCTCAATGATTCCGTCCGCATACAAGTCACTAATCACAATCATGCCCTCGATATCATGATCATGGTCCAACAACCAGCGAGGTGTCTCCACAATAAGGAAACTGCCGCCGAAAAGCAAAGCACCCATGACACATTGAACAAACAAAGGAGCACGCCACGACCAGTCGTTTTGCAAATAGGAAAATGCATAGTCCACCCAGATACTGGTGGAGTATCCTACAATGTTGCCTGTGAACTCTAAGCATGCATAGAAGCCCCGGTCGGATGGGGGCGAGATCTCCGCCTGGTAGCAAGGAATAATGGTGGTAAGAAAACCAATGGCAATTCCTCCAATCAAGCGGCCAGCGCCAAGAACAAAGATATTGGGCGAGGTGGCCTGGATCAAGCCCCCCACCACGAAGATAAACGAGCCATAACGAATGGTTTTGCGGCGGCCAATCTTATCGCCAACCTTACCAGCTTCAAAAGAAGAACAGAGGGCGCCGATCTCCAAGATTGCTATCATGGTCCCCACAGCCGCGGGGCTGGGGTTGTTGTAGTAGTTCTTGAAGTAGACGTTGGTCAACAACGACGACATGAGGCCCTGTTCGAAGCCAAACAAGAACACACCTAGCGACACAAAGATAGATGTGAAGTTGAGGAGCGCCTTCCCCACGAGAAACGAGTCTTTTACCTGATGCAGCATGGGAGCGGAGTAGTTGATGGAGGAGTCGAAATCAACAGGGGTCGCGGAGACAACCTAGGACGGACTGTATAGTGCGTCTCACCAGTAGTCAGGTACCGAACAAGCAAACAACCAAGCAAACAACCAAATAAGCAAATAAGCAAATAAGCAAATAAGCAAATAAACAAACAAGCAAACAAGCAAACAAGCAAACAAGCAAACAAGAAAACAACCAAAATTCAAATCAATTCAATATGAAGAAATAAAGGAAGTTAAGCTTAATATAGGCAAAAAAAAAAGAAAAAAAAATTATTGGGCTGAAATTCAAGGGGCTGCAATTTTAAGGTCAAATCAATATAGAGGATATTGCTTTTAGTTTTGGTTCTGGTTCTGGTTGTTGTTGTTGTTGTTGTTGTTGTTGTTGAATGCTACCTTGGACATGACCGTTGGGTTTGACATTGTGCAGTCTAGTCAACCGTACGGCAAAGAAAAGCGTGATCAGTGGGAAAATAATAGTAGGGGGTAAAGACACGGGGGACTTGGCCTTTAAGTACTCCCCTCCTCCCCCTCCGCCATCCCTGGTGCGGGCATAGCGTGTTTCAGATCCAAAGCGGTGGCGATTTCTGAAACACTCCCTAGTACATGTACATGCATTGCATAGTGGTTTTGTGATCAGCAAGTATATTGTGTTTCAGTATATTGTGTTTCAGGATATTGTGTTTCAGTATATTGTGTTTCAGTATATTGTGGTCTCAGCATATTTGCAACCAACGAATGGCCAAAGCTTGAGGCTCCAGAGTACATGGAGAGAGTACCGTTAATGGGTAGGTGCAGGAGGATTTGGCCAAGACTATTAGGTAGAAAATACCAAGGCTACAAACCGAACCGAACCGAACCAAAACAAAACAAACAAAAAAGAAAGAATGAAAATATAAACAAAGGGTGGTGATGAAAGACCAAGGCTACATAACCATAAATGGTCATAAGGGTCGTCAAAGGGTTCAACGGGGCATAGATCGATCTTGGTATGCAGGATAACAATAGAGCTTATTAAAGTGTGCATTTGCTGCTGATTAAAGTGTACATTTGGTACTGATTAAAGTGTACATTTGGTACTGATTAAAGTGTACATTTGGTACTGATTAAAGTGTACATTTGGTACTGACTAAAGTGTACATTTGGTATTGATTAAAGTTCGCTTCAGAAAATGTATACTTTGATACAATAGATTTATTCCAGACGCTCGCTAATATATGCTTAATCATTTTTTCTATCCCATAGATTTCTCTTATCTACATCTACATTTCCATGATTCATATACTATCGTTTTTGTATTAGTCTAATGTTTTATCGAAAATGGTTTAGTTTTGTGTTGCTTACAACAACATGGCACCAGCAAGGGCAACGGCACCAGCAGCCAAACCAGCTTGGGCAGCACCGGCCTCGTAAGAAGACACAGCTGGAGCAGGAGCAGGAGCTGGGGTGCACTCAACACCCTCAGCACAGGAGGTGATGGTCACCAAAGTGGAGTGGGAGTGCACAACGGTTCCGTTAGCAGCAGCAGGAGCTGGGGAGGAAGCAGGAGCAGAAGGAGCAGGAGCCGAGGAGGTGGCAGAAGAAGCAGGAACCGAGTTAGGGTCGGCGGCAGCACCTGCAAGGTACAAGCTGATTGGGAAACCTCTGTCACATTGGCTCAGACTCAACTTGTAGCCAGTGTCGAGTGGGCAGGCAAAGAACTCAGTACCTTGGGTGTTGAATCTCAACTTACCGTCGGTGACACCAAAGTCCTTGGAGTGGTCGTCGGAAGAAAGGTAGAGGGTCTCGACACCAACGATAACCTCCTTGCCTTGAGCCTCAAGGTAACCAGAAGGCTCGTGCAAAAGGAAAGAACCGATCTCACCATCGTTAAGGAAACCAAGAACACCATCGGCGATCAAAAGGTTGTAGTTGAAGTGGTCACCACGACCAACAAGAGAGAAGGTTTGGTCAGCGGAGACGAAAGCAGCGAGCGAAAGAAGGGCGGTCAAAGCGAGCATTGTATGAAGTGATGATTAATAAAGAAAAAATTGAAGAGAGGGACGGCGGGCAGCTTGGGTTTATATAGTTTTTCGGTTGCTACAGAAGAAGGATGCAAAAAGCCATATGCAACTGGGGTCTGCTATTAATAGCGACAATATGCATCTGCGTGGGTGCATATGCTTGCGCACCGAGACTGGCGCGAGAAGAATGCGCGCTGCACGTGGCGCCCCGAATTGGTCAATCTTCCAGCTATTTCTGGAAGACCGCCAAGCCAATGTCAACAAACAGACAGGGGCAGACAAAAGACAGAACGGGCAGATAGACAGATAGACAGATAGATAGACAGATAGTCAGACAGAAAGATAGACAGACAGACAGACAGAAAGATAGATAGAAACTAGGAACAAGACAGAAACAAAGGACAAAACATTTTAGACGAGGCAGATTGAATTACTCATGGGACAGATACTCAAGGGACAGATACTCAAGGGACAAAATTACCCAAGACACAGATAATCAAGACACAGATACTCAAGACACAGAATTACTCAAGATACAGAATTACTCAAGATACAGATACTCGAGATACAGGAGACAAGACGAAATGACGAAATTAGTCAGGAGACCAGATATTACACACACGGCAAGACTAGTACTACAAAAGTGTTAGACAAAAGTGGTACTACAAAAATGTTACTACAACAGTGTTACTAAAAATATTACTACAAAGGTAATACTACAAAAGTAATACTACAAAAGTAATACTACCACCCCCCAATACTACAACAGTGTTACTGCAAGAGGCAACAGTGCAGGAATGCCGAAGAATCAAAACACCCAACACAGCAAGTTACAGTGCATAAAGGTGCAGCCGAACATTTCCATAGCGTGCCTAATATGTAGCAGGGCCCGAGGAATATGGTGGCTGGTGTGGGGTCGGGAACGGTTCACGCAGGTCCGTGACCAGGACCCACAGCAACGCGGGTGATCGGACTACACACAAGCCACCCTTTTTTTTTCTTCTTCTTCTTCTTCTTCTTCTTCTTCTTCTTCTTCTTCGTTCCAGCAACCGCGCTTTTTCTGTCACTTTTTATTGTTCTGTCTTTTTTTGTCTTTTTCTGTCTTTTTTTGTCTTTTCTCGTTTTCTCGTTTTCTCGTTTTTTGTCATTTTTTTTTGTCATTTTTTTTTGTCATTTTTTTTTGTCATTTTTTTTTGTCATTTTTTTTGTCTCTATTTTTCGCTGGGACAGCAAGCGCTTCAACCAGCTGCTAAGGCTGCACATGCGACTGTACATGCTACTGTACATGCGACCAGAATGACCTAACAGGTGGCTGACCAGGTTCTAGAAAAGTATGGAATGCAATTTAGTAAGACTTCAAGCCTGGCTAAGCCAACATTGTGTAGCCAAATTAGGAAAATGAATTGAGGTGAATGTATGAATCGGGATTACCCATTGATCCAGCCAATCTATTGGAACTGTCCATTGATCCAGCCATTGATACTGCCATTGATCCAGCCATTGATCCAGCCAATCCATTGATCCAGCCATTGATCCAATGGAATAACCTTATTAGTCTGATTTATCCACTTTGCAATTGTTCTGATTTATCCAATACTTGAGTGTTAGTGTGATGGTGATTCGCAGTGCTCACTGAGATCTTAGGGACAGTCCAGTACAGTGATTTCCCCCAACAACTATTCAAACCAATACTTCAAAAAGGTTCAAAAAGGTTTAAAATTCAAAACGGTTCAAAAACGTTCAAAAAGGTTCGTATCCCATAACATAGACTTTCAACCCAAAAGGTATAATGAATCAACTCAACTTTCATTCGAATTCAATATTCTGAATCCTGTATCTTTAATTCTGGAGGATTACCTCATATGTATAGTGTTTTTCAAAACTATTCAGAGCAGGGTGACAAAATGTTTGGAACCAGAACTGGCAAAAATAAACAAACCAATAACTAGAAACGTTTTGTACTCCTTCGTACAGTCTTTTAAACCAATTGGCGGGATACTTCAAATCAACTCCCATTAGAACTCTCATTAGAACTCTCATTAGAACTCTCATTAGAACTCTCATTAGAACTCTCATTAGAACTCTCATTAGAACTCTCATTAGAACTCTTAGTAGAACTCTTAGTAGAACTCTTAGTAGAACTCTTAGTAGAACTCTTAGTAGAACTCTCATTAGAACTCTCAGTAGAACTCAATATTCCGAACTCTTAAATCTGGAGCCTGGTTTGAATAATTTTGAAAGACACTGTACTATTACATTTTGGGAGTTGCAAGTAGTACTAATCAAGAGGTCAAAAACGGGACAACTTGGTGTCCGTGTCCATAGATTCCTTGGTGTCCATGTCCATAGATTCCTTGGATTCCTTGGTGTCCGTGTCCTTAGATTCTTTGGATTTCTTATTATCCTATATACAACACCTTATTAAGGGTATAAGGAACATTTTGAATTTTTGGTTCGTTTAATTTTTATTAGTGTGGTTTGAATCGGTTTGAATAACATTGTATTTGCAGTGCTCACTGAGATTTAGGGATTTAGGGGGAAGGTTGGGGTGAGATTTAGGGGGAAGTTTGGAGTGAGATTTAGGGTGAGATTTGGGGTGTGCGAATGAAGACTACTTAATATGAGGCTTGGAAACCAAACTACAATAAAACTCTGAAACAGATATGTGCAGAAACATGAAAAAGAGAAAACATAAAAAACACGAACCCCTCATTTTGAAACACGAAACACGAAACACAAAACACGAAATAAGAGAATACCAAAATACAAGAGTACAGGAATTGGAGAATACAGGAATTGGAGAATACAGGAATTGGAGAATACCAAAATACAGGAACACGAAAATACGAGAATACAAGAAATGGAAAATACGAGAATACTAGAATTGGAAAGTACGAGAATACAAGAATAGAAGGAATTTGGAATAAACATGGTTTTTGGAATTTTCTGGAACCTCTAGAATTTCTGGAACTTCTGAAACCTCTGAAACTTGCCAAGTTATAAAGTTGCGAAGTTGCATACAGTGAAATTGATGGCCGCGAAGAATTTGGCTGGTGCAAGCGAATCCAGAAAACCCAGAAAACCCAGAAAACCCAGCAAACCCAGAAAATTCAGCAAACCCCCAGAGAAAATCCGGAGAAAATCAGTACACATTTCTTAACCAAAGTCAAAGTGAAATTCTTAGCCAAAGTCACAGTGAAATTCTTAGCAAATATTCTTAGCAAATATTCTTAAAGCAATTCAGTAAAAAATTCAGTACAAAGTTATTAGCAAGATTCGCAGCAAGATTCGCAGTAAACTTCTTAGAAAAGATCAGTACAATTTTCTAGCAAAGATCAGTACAAATTTCTTAACAAAACTTTCTAGCCAAATCCAGTACAAAACTTTCTAGCCAAATCCAGTGCCAAATTCTTAGGAATATCCAGTGCCAAATTCTTAGGAATATCCAGTGCCAAATTCTTAGGAATATCCAGTGCCAAATTCTTAGGAATATCTAGTGCCAAATTTCATAGCGAAGTTAAGTGTCAAATCTAGTACAAAATTTTCTAGCGAAGTTCAGTGCCAATTTCATAGCGAAGTTCACAATAGTACTGCAATACAGCCCCTTCATATCGGGGAGGCAAAAAAAAATGGTTCAAATCACACTTAAACAAGATTAAACAACCCCATAGTTTTTGACAGATTATTATTTTGACAAATACGTAATAATAAAGATTTCACATAAACAGTTTATGTTTTAAATTCCTTAATCCTTAACAATTTTTTAGGAAGTCATAAGTACGATACTTTGTCAATTATTGGTCTGCTTAGTTTTGCTAGTCTGGTTTGATCCATATTGCCACACTGGTTTGAAGGGGGTATTCAAAAAGACTGTACTCACTGAGTCAGTGCAAATCTATAGATTCACATTCACTGAAAACCCACTGATTCACTGAGAACCCACTGATTCACTGAAATACTCACTGATTCACTGCAAATTCACAGGTTCATTTTGGAAAACATAAAACACTAAAACTATTAGAGTCCGTTTTACGTCAAGTACTCTAGCTACTATGTTTTTGGTTGATGATATCTCTGAGGAAGGAATCTGGGGGAGGGATCTGAGTTTAGTATGTTTTTGATTGATGATTCATTCGAGGGAGGAATGGAGGGGGGGGAGGAAGTTGAGGGTGAAGTTGAGGGTGAAGTTGAGGGTGAAGTTGAGGGTGAAGTTGAGGGTGAAGTTGAGGGTGAAGTTGAGGGAGGAATCAGAGGGACAAACCTCAGGTGCTTATATAGTTGCAAGGGAAGGTGCGCGCTGGTAGCTACTGTGTGAGGGTGGCTACTGTGTGAGGGTGGCTACTGTGTGGGGGTGGCTGGTGGCGCGGATGGTTTAAAAAAAGGGCCTTATACTGTACTGTACTGTACTGTACAAAGAATCACCCACAGAGAGATGCTTCATAATATCCTGAATTAGGTGGTTGGGTGGGGGGAGGGGGGAGTGCTACTACATATGACCGATCCAGATTTGACATTGCCTCTCCCTTCCAACCTCGATATAGATTTATGTAGATGTAGGCATTGAAGCTCCCGGAGTTTGTCTATATTCCCAATAGAACTGTATGGCATATGGCATATGGCATATGGTCTCCTGTGTTAGATTCCGGTTACGTCAAGTACTCTGTTTACTATGTTCATTCGCCGATGGTTCCTCCGAAGAGGGAACCTGAGCTATTTAAGTAACGGAAAGGGTGATGAGAATGCGCGATGAGATGACTAATCGGTCATTCGGTGCCAAAAGAAACGAGCAACAAAAGAAACGACTAACAAAGAAACGAGTAGTCAGTCTCGGTGGCGAGTAACTGCCTAGTCGACTTTCGTAGGCTCTAAAAATACCGATGGGTAGCGAGTCTACCCATGGCGGATCTAACATCCTGCCCCCAGTTAGTATACTGAGCTAAGTCGTATATTAATCAGGTGGTATATTAATCAGGTGGTATATTAATCAGGTGGTATATTAATCAGGCGGTATATTAATCAGGTGGTATATTGACTCAGCTTGGGTGTTCTGAGGAGTGTTGGGAAGAAGTGATAAATGTTTGCACCCACTGATTGTTGAAGTGATTCGACTTTTAAAGTGTCATAAGGTGCTGGTGCTGCGAACACTACTGCAATTTCTACTGCGCTCTACTGCGCTCTACTGCGCTCTACTGCGCTCTACTACGCTCTACTACGCTCTACTACGCTCTACTGCGCTCTACTGCGAAGGATGGTGAGGATGGAGAGTGATTTATTTCCGCTACTTTAACTTACTTAATTTTAGTAGTGCCAAGAATTATGTATATCCCAAATTAACAATAAACCTAATGTTGTTTTTGAATCAGAATTCATTTTTTTGGTAAGGTATTATATTTTGGATTATGGGGTGTGCGTTTGGTGTATATTTTTTACAGGGTCCTCATATATTAACAGTCCAATAGTATAACTCCTTTACTCTCAAGTCTTTCCCACAAATTTCTCTTCCAATGCAAAAGTCTAATCATCATTCAAAATACCTTAAATGATGGTTTACATTTAAAACATCATTGAAACATCATTGAAACATCATTGAAACATTATTAAGCCATTATTAATTCAGGTTAAGCTTAGGGAGTGTACATTGATATGTTACTTAATTGATACTGATTGATACTGATTGATACTGATTGATACTGATTGATACTTAATTGTCTCAGTGCTTAAGTGGTGCTTAAGTGTTGCTTAATTGTTGCAGTGGTTAAATTATGTGATGTTGGCTTGTGGGTTTTGTTTGAGCGAACGGCGTGGACCCTGAAGAATGAGAGTGGAAGAATGAGAGAATGAGAAAATGGGAGAATGGAAGAATGGGAGAATGGAAGAATAGGAGAATACGTTTAACGGAGGCCGTGACCTGTATACAAGCGGGGGAAAAAACGTTAATGAAACGTTAATGAAACGGTTATGAAACGTGGGGGATTTGTTTATTTTGAATATCTATAAATAACTCGCTCATGTTTAACGTCACACTGCTTAATAAATAAATAAATAAATAAAAAGGCGCGCGCTCATAACCTTTTTTATTTTTTTTCTCATTCTTTTTTTCCCGTCCTTTTTCCTCCTTTGCCGTGCGGGGGTTCATAACCACCGAGGAATCCTCTCTTCTCTTCTCTTTCTTTCTTTCTTTCTTTCTTTCTTTCTTTATTTATTTATTTACAGTGTTCTTCAAAATCTCTTCACATCAGGGAGGCAAAAAAGAAAAGAAAATGGTTCAAACCACACTTAAGCAAATTTCAACAACCCAATAGTTTTGACAGATTATTATTTTTAAAATACTTAATAAAGATTTCACAGAAACAAGTTATGTTTTAAATTCCTGCACTGTTGACAATTTTTTTAGGAAGTCGTAAGTACGATACAGTGTTATTCGAAACGATTCAGACCAGCGCGATAAAACGAGTCGGACCAAGAAGACAAGATGATTCGGACCACACTAGCAAAATTAAACAAACCCCTTATTCCCTAATTACATAGCCCCTCCCAAGTTGTTGTATACAGGATAACAACTTGAAAAAAACCAATTCAGTTTCGTATTACAAGACTCCCAAATGCAGTACATACAGTCTTTTTGAATACTATTCACACCAGTGCGACAATATATATGATACTATGATACACTATGGTACATTACGGTACATTACAGGATTAGTTCTAAGCCACTGGAGCACGACTTGATACTATGGTGGTATGATCCTATGGTGGTATGATCCTATGGTGGTATGATCCTATGGTGGTATGATCCTATGGTGGTATGATCCTATGGTGGTATGATCCTATGGTAAAGAATGATACTATGGCTCAATATGGTAAGGTATAATATGGGGTGGTGGAATGTTACATCTTGAGATGGTACAGTAAAGTATGATATACCAAGACTTTGTACCATGTTACGAGCTCACAAATGCACCATTATTAAAGCTTGGGACTCTGTTTTTTCTCAAGGCTACTAACCACAAACTTACAACTATACTAAAAATGATGTGAATATCCTCAAACAGTAGTAGAGTAGGTAGTAGAGTAGGTAATAGAGTAGTAGAGTAGGTAATAGAGTAGTAGAGTAGGTAATAGAGTAGTAGAGTAGGTAATGGAGTAGTAGAATAGGTAGTACATTTGAGTGTATACATGTATTAACTGTATATTGACGGATTAAACAATCACGTCTACAACAACAAAGCACCAGCAATGGCAAAGGCTCCGGCAGCCAAGGTCACGTGAGCAGCACCGGCCACTTGAGGTTGAATGGAAGCAGGAGCTGGCAATGGACGACCGTTCACACTAGAAGTCACAAGAGTAGAACATTCCTCACATATAGTTGTAGCAGCTGGAGCTGGTGCAGGTGCTGGAGTGGTACACTCTTCTTCACATGGCACAGTAGTAGTACACTCTTCATCACATGGAACAGTAGTGGTACATTCTTCATCACATTCAGTCACCACGTAGGTAGTGCACTCCTCATCACAAGATGTAATGGTCACCAACGAAGTATGGGTTTGGGTCAACGTGGTGTTGGTCCAGCCAATTGGAGTGGTAGAAGATTCTGCTGTATCATTGACTCCAACAGTAATGGCCAGCTTAGCTGAGACCATGGAAGCAAGCGAGAGAACGGCGGAGAGGGCAAGCATTGTTAAGTTGATGGGGAAGTAAATTCTTAAGGATTGAACTTCCAAAGGTTCGGCATCCCCACCTTCTTATATAGCCCAATTGAAACCATTCTCCCGGGGGCCGTAACAATAACAAACAATAACGCCATTTTTTTTTTTCAAATGCAAACAGACTGCATATTGAAAACAAGAGGTCTTGGTTGTTTCTGAGGAACTCAAAATTTCATGCCTTCATATAATCCGCATGCCCATTGTCTTACTTTTCACACCAACGCCAATAACAATGTCAATGCCAATGCCAACGCCAATGCCAACGCCAACGCCAACGCCAACGCCAACGCATTAACTTCTATGTTTATCCACAACACCCACAAAATCGTATGATTCTTGCCCGACTCTTTTAATTGCTCTTCAACCTGCAAACATCTTAGTACCACCCCGAGACTCTTCACTTATATGCAGCCATAATGCTCAATCCGAGAAACACAATGCAAAATGCAATCGCTACCAAACAATGGTGTCACCCAAAACAATGCGGTTGCTAAAAACAAAAAAAAAGAAAACAATATTCCCCACTCGTCGTACGATCGCTGTCAACGCCAAAGTATGTTCGAGCTATTGTTTCCACCATATCTGAACTGTATCGAAGCATTCCTGATCGCCCAGCCACCCATAAAAGTGGGGTTGCACAAAATGTACTAATGGAGGAAATAGAATGGTTTCAATAGAACGCTTTCAATCCAACTCGCAACTTCATTTTAAAAAACGCCATTTGATATAGGCCGTAAAATGGCTATAGGCCGTAAAATGGCATTTGTCTTGGAACAAACGGGCTATCTGCAGGATGCCGGAGAAGTAAAACAAAAAAAAAAAAAGAAATTATCAGAAATTTCCACAATGCAAGTAGTGTCAGAATATCCACATTGGGGGCTATTTTCGGAACCTCCCATAAGGTTGATTTTTTTATTTTTTATTTTTTTTTTTCAGAATGTTCCATAGTAAGAGACAATTTTCGGGATGAAAAAAAACCAAAAAGGTTATTTCGAGAATGGCACCACAATAAAGATCACTTTTAGTATTAACTCACAACAATGAAACGCCAAAAATAGCAAGAGTCTAAAAGGTCAAAAAGGGTAAAGAACACTGCTTAGCGAATATTGTTCAAGCGAGAACTGTTAAGGTGCACATTGATGTCCAAACGATCAGCATCCTCTTCAATCTTCTTTAAGCGGTCGTTTTGAGCATCAACTTCCTGGCCCATAAGATTAGCAGTGTGTTTCAATTTCTTGGAGAAATTCGAGATCTGGTCCAAATTGGAGGCCAATTCCTTCTCCATCTCATCGTCTTCCAGGTCAGCTTCAATCTGGTAACGTTTGGCTTGCTCGAGGTACTTCTGGCCCTGGTACTTGTTATGCAAATCGGAGTTGCCCGAGTGGCTGGTGATCCCCTCCTTGATTCTCTGCTCACTGGCATACATACCCAGACGGTTTGTATCCCGAAGATACTTTTCTTGCATCTTGTCAGCCTTGAGTTTCTGTTCCTGTTGGCGCAACCTGGACTTCTTATTGAATGGATTGCCTGTAGCAGGCACAAAGATCGACCTGTTCAAGCGACCCAACTCCTTAACCTTTTCATCGGCGATCTTGGTCTGGGTATCTGCCAACAAAAGGTTTTGTTCAGCATTGTAGAGACGTTCGGATTGCGAGCCAAGCATTCCAAGAGTATTTGCACCCGAAGCTTCGGCCTCCTGGGCCATACGCAAAGTGTTCCGGGTCAGAGCCAAGGATTCCTGCTTAGTGAAACGGATATCCTGCTTGATGGCCTCCACCTCCTCTTCTTCGGAATCCACCTGTTCCTGACCCTCGTAGAAATCGTCCACCTCCACATTCAAGTCTTCCTCAGGAAGGTCGTTGAGGTCGAGGTTATCGTCAGCAGCAGGCCTACGGATAGGTTTCTTGTTGCGGACGGGGTTCTGCACCGAAGGAATATCGTTCAAATCAAGTGTCAGCTCATCGTCACGTGTAGAAGCATAAGGGTCTCTTCTTCTCTCGCCAGTATTCTGTCTAGCATAAGGGTCTCTGCCCCCAGTCTTTCTAGCATAAGGATCACTTCTATCTCCAGTATTCTGTCTTGCATAGGGATCTCTTTGACCCCTAGAGTCTCCAGGATTTTGTCTTGCATATGGATCTCTTTGACCCCTAGAGTCTCCAGGATTTTGTCTTGCATATGGATCAGTTCTTTCTCCAGTATTTTGTCTAGCATAAGGATTGTCCTGAGTCTGACCCGGATCTTCATTAGCATTACCAGCATATGGATTTGAAGCGTTTGAAGAAGCTTGGTTCATTTGAGCATAAGGATTGGAAGGCGCCAAGGCGGAGCGCTGTTCCAGACGTTCCTGGGCATATTGCTTGAAAGCGCCAAACTTCTCCTGGCGGCCATTGGTGCTTTTGGTGGATATCCCTACCCGCTGCATATCCGCCACAATCTCCTCCTCCGTAGGCTCTTTTTTCTTGAACATGTTTTTGATCCCCATAGTGTATAGTGTATAATGAGTGAGTGAGTAACTGAGTGAGTTGGTGAATGAGTGAATGAGTGAGTGACGTGGAGAGCCGAGGCCGCAGGCTATAAAGGCGCGGACGGGTGTGCAGGGCGCTCGTTGTGGTAACTTCTGCAGCCCCAGGAGACAGCTGAGAACCGAGCAGAGAACCGAGCGCAGCAGAGAACAGGGCAGAACAAGACAGAAGAAGACAGAAATGTGAGGACAACAAAAAAGAAGAAAATGGGTGGAGGGGGGAAAGGGATGTATTTATATTCATAGGACAAGACTGTATATTGTATTTGTGTTTGTGTTTGTATTTGTATTTGTGTTTGTGTTTGTGTTTGTGATGGTGTTCTAGAGTATTCCCAATGTGTGTATTTAGGGAATAGAAATAGGAGGAGAGAAATGGAGTGGAGTGGAGTGGAGTGGAGTGGAGTGGAGTGGAGTGGAGTGGAGTGGAGTGGAGTGGAGTGGAGTGGAGTGGAGTGGAGTGGAGAGCGAAATGGGACTTCAAGGGAAATGGATGCGGCAGAACATTGCAGCCTGATTTTCTCACTCAGTCTCAGTCTCAGTGTCAGAGTCAGTGTCAGTGTCAGTCAGTCAGTCAGTCACTCAATCAATCAATCAATCAGTCTCAGTCACTCACTCAATCAGTCAGTCTCAGTCAGCATCTTGGTATGACTAATTCCACAATATGGTAAATCTCTAGATCAGTCACACTATGAGTCATAATACTGTGACATCTACTTATAGTATGAGCTATAGTAAGAGGTCACATGAAGTACTCGTTTAAAGAGACTATGTCAACTTCCAAAAGGTTATTTTTGAAGCATATTGTCTCACTGGTTTGAATAGCTTTGAAAAAGACTGTAAGCCTATAAATCGGGTATTACTATAGTAACATAATTCTGTACCACTAGATAAGACTCACCAGAGCAATAAGACTAATATTGGTATTACCATACTACTATAATGCTGTAGTTTTTTTTGGGAGGATGATCTGATCATGCAAGGAGGGAATTTTAAGTGATGTTTGATAAATGTTTAAATTTTGATGGTGGGAAAATCAAATATCTTACCAGTCTTCATCTCGTCTTGTCTCGTCTTGTCTCGTCTTGTCTCGTCTTGTCTCGTTGTCTCGTTTTGTCTCGTCTTGTCTTGTCTTGTCTTGTCTTGTCTTGTCTTGTCTTGTCTTGTCTTGTCTCGTTGTCTCGTTTTGTCTCGTTTTGTCTTGTCTTGTCTTGTCTTGTCTTGTCTCGTCTTGTCTTGTCTCGTCTATACCTCTTTCAATATAACTACATTTACCAACCAGAAGGTACAATACCAACCAGAAGGTACAATACCAACAGTTATTGTTGGAGAGAAATGAAGGAGTAGGTATAAAATCCATAAGATTTGATGTCCAACTCTGGCTGATTTCTACCTGATTCCTACCTGATTGATCCTTGATTTTGACTGTAAATGGTAATCACCAATGTAACCTTGACAGTATGGTTTCCAGTGACCTGGATGTGATGTTTATCAAGTGTCACTGTCTTTCATTCCCCTACTCTATTGCCTTAACTATCCCTTACTGTCCTCTACTCCACTGCTTCTACCCAGTGCTTCTACTCCACTGCTTCTACCCAGTGCTTCTGTAGTGCACTGACCGATCTGACTCTTATCTCACTCACTCTCCTTAAGCACTCTCACACTATTCTCACTGAACACATTTATTCTCACTGAGCAGTCTTTTACTCTCACTCTCACTCTTACTCACATACTCTTACGCACTGATATTGACAACCAACTGCTCTTCAGTGAGTAGTGGGTATAGTGAGTAGTGGGTATAGTGAGTAGTGGGTATAGTGAGTAGTGGGTATAGTGAGTAGTGGGTATAGTGAGTAGTGGGTATAGTGAGTAGTGGGTATAGTGAGTAGTGGGTATAGTGAGTAGTGGGTATAGTGAGTAGTGGGTATAGTGAGTAGTGGGTATAGTGAGTAGTGGGTATAGTGAGTAGTGGGTATAGTGAGTAGTGGGTATAGTGAGTAGTGGGTATAGTGAGTAGTGGGTATAGTGAGTAGTGGGTATAGTGAGTAGTGGGTATAGTGAGTAGTGGGTATAGTGAGTAGTGGGTATAGTGAGTAGTGGGTATAGTGAGTAGTGGGTATAGTGAGTAGTGGGTATAGTGAGTAGTGGGTATAGTGAGTAGTGGGTATAGTGAGTAGTGGGTATAGTGAGTAGTGGGTATAGTGAGTAGTGGGTATAGTGAGTAGTGGGTATAGTGAGTAGTGGGTATAGTGAGTAGTGGGTATAGTGAGTAGTGGGTATAGTGAGTAGTGGGTATAGTGAGTAGTGGGTATAGTGAGTAGTGGGTATAGTGAGTAGTGGGTATAGTGAGTAGTGGGTATAGTGAGTAGTGGGTATAGTGAGTAGTGGGTATAGTGAGTAGTGGGTATAGTGAGTAGTGGGTATAGTGAGTAGTGGGTATAGTGAGTAGTGGGTATAGTGAGTAGTGGGTATAGTGAGTAGTATGTCTTTGTATAGTATGACTTATAATATATCCTTAAAGTATGGGTTCTAGTTTATAGTATATCTACACACAGTGTTGTTCAAAATTATTCAAACCAGGCTCCAGATTTAAGAATTTATGATATTGAATTCTAGTAAAAGTTGGTGTTTGAAACATTATGACATTTAATTTGAAAGACTATGTGAAGGAGTACGAAACTTCCTCGAGTTATTGGTTGGTTTGATTTTGTTAGTTCTGGTTCCAAACATTTTGCCTCCTGCTATGAATAGTTTTGAAAGACACTGTATATATATCCTCTACTTTTTATTCCCTCAATTCTACTTTTCTGTTCAGAATCAACTTTACTCTTTTTGTTCAGAATCAACTTTACTCTTTTTGTTCAGAATCAACTTTACTCTTTTTGTTCAGAATCAACTTTACTCTTTTTGTTCAGAATCAACTTCACTGTTTTTGTTCAGAGTGAGTCCACATCTGTTTCCCCAGAGCCTGAAGCCGAGACTGCTGAGCCTGAGGCTAAGGAAGTCAAGGAAACTGGCTTGAGTACAGAAAAGACTGTTCACGAGTCTGTGATTCCAGTTCCTGCAGTCACCGAAAAGGCTGAAGAACCAGCTTCTGTTGAGCCTGTTTCTGAAGCCAAGTCTGTTTCCACCAAGTCTGTTGTGGACGCCCCAGTTGTTGAGGCCCCAGCTTCCGAGTCTAAGGCTGTTGTCGAGACCCCAGCAGTGGAAGAAAAGTCCGAAGCTCCAACCACTTCCAAGGCTGAAGAAACGGTTCCTGAGGATAAGTCTGTTTCTGAAAAGGAAGCCACCGATGGCCACCCTGAAGTGACTGTTCTTGCCACCACTGAAATCATCGAAAACATTGTTATTCCTGTGGTTGCTCCACACGAGCAATTTGAGTCTGCTCCCGTTGGAGAGAAAGAAGTTGCTGCTCCCGTTGGAGAGAAAGAAGTTGCTGCTCCAAATGTTGAAAACGTCGATTTTGATAATGCCGCTGCTTCAGTTGACGAAAGCGAATTCAAATCTCTCAGTGACAATACGCCCGTGAATCCAAGCATTTTAGCTGTGCACCAAGCCAACGTTGTTCCAACTGTTGTGGGTACACCAGATATCCCAAGCGATGAGATTCCAAAGGAGCAACCAAAGACTCTTGCCCCAGAGCCAGTTTCCAGGTCGATCCTGGACTCTCAGGTCCCAACATCCACTGTCGGCGAGGAGAGCCAAAACACTCTCGACCCTACGGTGGTGGGCGTCATTGGAGCCAGTGCAGCCGAGCAGCAATCGGCCAATAATTTGACACTTATACTAACAACGCCTGCATATTGAGCAAATAAAATGAACATGAACATGGCTGAAATCATGACTTTCCTTGACCTATTGGATCTACTAAGGGTAGACTACTCAGGTAGTGTCAGGTAGTGTCAGGTAGTGTCAGGTAGTGTCAGGTAGTGTCAGGTAGTGTCAGGTAGTGTCAGGTAGTGTCAGGTAGTGTCAGGTAGTGTCAGGTAGTGTCAGGTAGTGTCAGGTAGTGTCAGGTAGTGTCAGGTAGTGTCAGGTAGTGTCAGGTAGTGTCAGGTAGTGTCAGGTAGTGTCAGGTAGTGTCAGGTAGTGTCAGGTAGTGTCAGGTAGTGTCAGGTAGTGTCAGGTAGTGTCAGGTAGTGTCAGGTAGTGTCAGGTAGTGTCAGGTAGTGTCAGGTAGTGTCAGGTAGTGTCAGGTAGTGTCAGGTAGTGTCAGGTAGTGTCAGGTAGTGTCAGGTAGTGTCAGGTAGTGTCAGGTAGTGTCAGGTAGTGTCAGGTAGTGTCAGGTAGTGTCAGGTAGTGTCAGGTAGTGTCAGGTAGTGTCAGGTAGTGTCAGGTAGTGTCAGGTAGTGTCAGGTAGTGTCAGGTAGTGTCAGGTAGTGTCAGGTAGTGTCAGGTAGTGTCAGGTAGTGTCAGGTAGTGTCAGGTAGTGTCAGGTAGTGTCAGGTAGTGTCAGATAGTCACAGGTAGTCCCCTGAGGAATTCCACTACCCATAAAGGTATTACAACCTACGGTTATCCTACGGTTATCCTACGGTTATCCTACGGTTATCCTACGGTATCCTACGGTTATACTACGGTTAGACCCACCATAGGTAGCATACTACCCATGTTTAAACCCTGCACTGGTCGATCAGAACGACCTCCATTCCTCTATACCGGACTAGTCTATATAAAGTGCAATGGTTCCTCCTTGAGGAATCATCGACTAATAAACATACAAAACATACAAAACAGAGTACTGGACGTAAACAGAATCCAACAACTACGGTTATATGGTTATATGGTTATATGGTTATATGGTTATATGGTTATATGGTTATATGGTTATATGGTTATATGGTTATATGGTTATATGGTTATATGGTTATATGGTTATATGGTTATATGGTTATATGGTTATATGGTTATATGGTTATATGGTTATATGGTTATACGGTTATCGCACAGCTATAATCTGATATTTGGCCAGTAGCTGAATCCCCGTTGTTCAAATACTTATATAGGTCATGTACTGTACACATGAGGTGATGGTCTAGATTATTAAATAAGATTTTCACCAGATTGAATTATTGGAAACTAATTGAGTCATTGGTTTAAACTCTTTTGGAAAAACACTATATCAATACTTTTGAAAGACACTAGTTCTCACATTTTGGTTCTTATAAGAAGGTATACACTTCCATATCCCTAGAAAGATATGAGTCATATTAAGTATTAAAAGTAGTAATTTCACGAACTGTTGGGTTGTGTAATTTTGCTAGTGTTGTCTGAATCGTTTCAAGAAACACTGTAGTTGGCGATGGAGTTAGCGTGTTCAGTCGGGGAAACTCTTCACATTCATTCTGATGCTTTGTTCTATGGTAACTGATGAGGTGACTGAGGAGGTGACTGAGAAGGTGACGGCTTAAGCTTAAGCTGCTTAGGCTCCATAATACCTTGACGGTCGTGCCCTGCTCATAATATTAGTCTTGATGATGGAGTATGGACTCCGGACTTGGACTTGCTAGCTCACTGTTTAGCACACAGTCTAGCTCACTGTTTAGCTCACTGTTTAGCTCACTGTTTAGCTCACAGTCTAGCCCTAGAACCTTATATGCACGAAAAAACCCGCCTTTATTGAAATATCGTTTCAGCTGAAAAAGTTAGAGTTTTTCACGTGACTTGGTTTGGGAAGATCGGCCCATTCTTCTTCAAATAGACTTGTTGCGAACAATAGTCTGCGAAACACCACTAGACCAAATTCATCCAAATCCAACCAAATTCATCCAAATTTCAACCAAATTTCAAATCAGGTTTCAAATTCCAATAATTCCATCATAAAAATCATTTATCCTGCAGATAGTCAAACCACAAACCAAAAACCAAAAATCAAAAACCAAAAACCAAAAGCCAAGAAAAATAAAAAAAAAAAAATGGGCCAACATTTACCCCAAGTATTTCTGTCCTGCGCAGACCCGTACACCACGAACATATATATGCGAAGGTCATCGCAGTATAATCTGTTCCCCACTCCACTCCACTCCACTTAACTTCACTTAACTTCACTCCACTTAACTTCACTTAACTTCACTCCACTTAACTCCACTCCACCCATATTCTTCAAATGTCTTTAAAAAACTCATCACATATTTCTTCGCATGAACCGCTCCCGAAAAGACGCAAGGTTGATGTCATACACCCGAGCCCAGTACTCACCACCACACACCATGCGGAAATCCATCCCGACGGAACCATGACTCCTGTGCATGATATACCCCAATCTATGGGTCCAGACCCGGATGCCATGGAAACATCTCTTTCTCCTTCTGATTGTCCATGTGGATACTTGCATGGACCTGGAGAACAGCACTACCACGATATTTCGGCTGTAGGTCTCAGCTCTTCAATGATGAGAGGCCCAGACTAAACAATGAAGCAGTGACAGACGAACGGACAAGCCGATACCAACAGAAACGAATTCAACAGAAGTGAATTCAACAGAAACGAATTCGACAGAAACGAATTCGACAGAAACGAATTCGACAGAAACCAGAAAAATCCAACAAAATCCAAATCTCATCAACAGAATTCAGACATTCCAGACATTTCAGATGGAAAACGAATATGATCGTCATTTTCACATATCATAGTAAAATCACCATATTTCAAAACTCTAGCATTGAAACTCCACCAATCCATTTGATAAGCTTTAATCAGAACTTTTTCCTTAGTCCATATTTGGTCAGTCCATATTTGGTCAGTCCATATTTGGTTAGTCCATATTTGGTCACTTCTATTGGCCACTAGTCAAACTCTCAAATGGAGTTGCTCAAGATTTCATCTCTGTCCAGTGAATCAACAATCTGCATGCACTTAATCTGCAAACTTTAGTCATGCATTAGTCTCCTGCCAAATGTCGGCCACACCGGCCCGAAGTCTGTGGCTGGAGCATGAGATTACCCGTGACCAAGTTCATTTTGAGAGCAAACTCATCGGAGCTTCAATCTCGGGCATGCATATAGACTAGATTGAGGTTAGATTGACGTCTGATTTCCCAGAACGGTATGAATAGGCTTTGGGTTGCATGATGAGAGCCCCGGATTTGCAGAATTAGAGTCCCCGGAGTTGCAGAATTAGAGTCCCCGGAGTTGCATGAAGTCCTCCAGCCTGCATGAAGTCCTCTTGCTTGCATGAGATTCCCGAAGCTTAGTAATCATGTTTGCCATGGACATTTCCTTGCCAATTTTTTCCACTTTGGCCGCGTCCAAGAATGTTTGGGAACTGCACTTAGCACAGTGTGGATTTCGCAGCCACAAGTTTCGCGATCCACAGTTCGCAATTCCGCCCGTGGCCACACCACCTGACACGGATTAGACAAAGGACAGATTTTAGACAGTAAAGTATCTCAAATGACAATATCAAGACAATGTCAATACCGTATCAGATAAAGACTGGGTAACGAAACGACATGGCAAATTTGATAACAAGGAATTTTTGACCATAGTAAAAAACCCCCTCCAAACTTTACCCAATCAATTCTGTCATCTCTCGTGTTTGAGAGAATGTCGTATTGCGGAATGGTTCCATGTGTCAAAAGAGTGAGCTTTTTTTGCAGTGGCTGTCATGCATAACATATTGCATAAATACGAAATCACCTAATACGGGCCTGATTAGGTGATAAGCAAAAGCAAATTTTTCACTCCAGTGATATAAAGCCATTCTTCTCCATTGGAATATAGTCTCAATTAATTCAAGTCTTCACACTATCACCAGTTCTTTCCAGCTTTCCACAAGTGTCTGCTGCTCCCTTTGAATTGTCAGTCTCCAGAATTGTCAGTCTTCAGAATTGTCAGTCTTCAGAATTATCAGTCTTCAGAATTGTCAGTCTTCAGAATTGTCAGTCTCCAGAAGTTCCAATCTTTCACTTCCATAACTCACTTGTTAACTTCATTGGTCCAATTATAAAATGGGATTCCTTAAGAAGCTCAGAGAGCAGCTCGAGGGAAAAGAAATCTCTGAAATCAATAAATCCGCCGTCCAGGTGTATGGGTCCGACGATGACCAGTCTTCGCTGAATTCCCAAGATAAAACCAATGATGTGACCGTGGAGCAAGTCTCTGTGGACTCCGATGTTCCATATATCGACCTCTCGTTACATCTTTCAGAGGAAGAAATCTTGAGAAGAGAAAAGTCATTGTCGTTCAAAATCCGCAAGTTCCTTTGGGACGGAACGGGAAAGCACCCCAAGGAGCAGAAGTACCTTTTGAAGTTGGACTTGTTCCTCTTATCGTCTTCAATGTTGGGGTACTTCATCAAAACCTTAAACCAAGCTAATGTCACCACTGCTTATGTCAATGGTATGGATGAGTACTATAACATGAACAACAACCAGTACAACTATTTGGTCACATTATGGACCATTGGCTATATCATTGGCCAGATCCCTTCCAACCTCATTCTTCACCGGATTTCGGCCAGATATTATCTCGGAGGACTCGAGTTCATGTGGGCTGTGTTGACATTACTCATGATCACGTGCGAGAAGCTTCCCTCTCTTTATGCTGTTCGTTTTTTCCTTGGTTTGCTTGAGTCGGGTTATTTCCCTGGTATGGAGTATTTGCTCGGAAGCAACTACTCTGCTGCAGAGATCTCCACTAGAAGTGCATATTTCGCTGTTGCTGCCAATGCTGCCACTTTGATCTCTGGTCCATTGCAATTGGGATTGTTGAAACGGTTCCAGAACTCGTCCATGCCCCCCTTCAAATGGATGTTTGTTTTTGATGCCATCATCTCGTTTCCAATTGCCATTTATACCATGTGTGTGGACCCCAACACCCCCAGCACCACGGATGCGTTTTATTTCACCAAGGAAGATCGGTTGGTGGGTTTAGAAAGGAGACGCTTAATGGGCGCTCAGTTGAACACTAGAGAAAGATACACCGTGGCTAAAATCAAGTCTTTCTTCAGCACTTGGCACGTGTACGTGTTTCCCTTCCTCTTTTTGGCTTATAACAACGCCTGCAGTGCCAGCACGCAACCTACATTCACCACTTGGATGAAGTTGGCCTTAAAACTCTCGCCAGAGAAGTATAACACTTACCCTTCCATCTTGACTGGTCTTGGTATTGCATTCACCGTGATTCTCGCATACTCCCACAATTTCTTGGGTGGAAACAAAAACCACTATTATGTTTTGGGTTTTTTCATTCCAGTCATGTTCGGATGTATTTGTTTGGCAATCTGGGACATTCCTCGTGGCTTGCACTGGCTCAGTTACTTTGTCATTGGAATCCCCACATCCTTTGGACAGCCATTCATCTTCTCCTGGGTCAACCGGTTATTGTTTGATGACGACATGAAGAGAAACTTCTTGGTGGTGAGCACCAATGTCTTGGCATATGTGACTGGTGCATGGGTGCCGATCTTCGTGTGGAACACCAACGACAAGCCGGTATATCACATTGGTTTCACATACACTGCGTGCTTGTGTGCATTTGGTGCTATCATGACTGTTTTGGCCTGGGCTTTGACCGTCAGAGACGAGAAAAGAAAGGAGCAAGCCAAGCTCAAGTCGGAGACAAACTCCATCCACTAGATAACAGATCCACTAGATAACAGATCCACTAGATAATAGATTAATATGGCTTCAAATGAAATCAGGTATGAATTTTAGGGTTAAAATTCACCGTAGCCAGACTAATAGAAACAGTCATGAAAGCCCACTTAGTTGTGTCCCTCACTGATCCAAAACAATCTTTGAGAAGAAACCACCAATTTTCGACAGAAGGTTGTTGGACACTGGGAGGAATTCTGGGCTAGTTTAAAAGAGTCACGCCCGAGGAAAACAAAGGCCATTTCATGAGCTTGAATAAAGGTTATGGGAAAACGAATGAACACTGGTTTCGCCAACCAAGTAGTAAAGCTAGTCCCTAGCAATTAGGAGAGTCAACCAGCTAAATAGTCTAGTTCCTGGTACAAATTGTACACCTATTTTCTTGCTCAAAGTACACCTCAGTTTCCTAATCCATTCTCCCAATCCGTACACTCAGGACGAGCAGTCCATAGAACAACCATAGAACAACCATAGAACAACCATAGAACAACCATAGAACAACCATAGAACAACCATAGAACAACCATAGAACAACCATAAAACAACCATAAAACAACCATAGAATTTCTTGGTTCATCACTTGAAATCAGCAGACCTATACCTGTACTTTGCAATGGAATACAGACTCTGGGTTGGACTATCCAAACCAGTTGTCCACTCAATCACCAACGCTCAGCATCATCAAAACCTTTTCAACTCGTTGTCGTCATACCCTCCTGACCTGAATCCATCAAGCTCCCGTCTGTCATGGACTCTCAAGAAGGCTCTGTCCTATTTCTTCATTGCTCTAGGTTTTGACATGGAATTTTCTGGTTCATAAAAACACCATAGAACAGTCCATAAAAACTCCATAGAACAGTCCATAAAAACTCCATAGAACAGTTCATAAAAACGTCATAGAACAGTTCATAGAGATCCTCAAAGACCTTCGAAGAAAATCAGCAATCCCACCCTATATACAATCACTAAAAATAGATGAGGCTATTGTATGGGGCTGTAAAAAATGTGCGCAGAGAATAGTGGGGATCTCGGATCTTATATAGTAAGGGGAGTGGATTTTCGCAGCCAACAAGGCGCATGCCCATGCACCAAATGCACCAAATGCACCAAATGCACCAAGCTTGTTTCATCCCCTATTGGTCGCAAAATATAAGAGGGGCGATCCCCCCCTTGAAATTGGGCTGTAAAATTTTTCCCCAATACAAGTACGTGGTCCCTGTTACGGAAACCGATGTATTAAGGAAACTGGGGTATCGAAAAAACCGATGTACTAAGAAAATTGGGGTATTAACAAGTATAAAGGAAACTGAAGGGGCTTTCTCTCCAGGGATGTCAGGGATGTTCATTACAACTCTTGCTTCAAGAAACCGTTGAACAAAATATGTCTCTATGAGCATTACATTGATTGTGGGGGAAAGCGCAAAAAAAGGGTAGGTAACATTCGAAACCATTAAGAATGAAGTTTGGATTTGAGCTTGAATGAAGTGGAAATTGACGTGTGCTACCCAATTCTAACGTCCAGAAATATAGCAATCATCAATACCAATTCCATGGTAGCAAAGTGGGAAAGAAGGTGTCATAGAGTACTGGAGACTCTGTCAAAAACTTATACTGACACTCCGATGCCCCTACTTGTCCACTATCGGGAGAAGTCCTTGTGGTATGGAGTTCATGGATCCTTTACATTGCCCTACACGGTATACTATGATTCGTTGATTATGCCGTAATTTACAGAGTGAGACACTCACTTGATGGGCCGCCTGGCCAGGTGAAAATGGGAAGGGAGAAGTTGCTGAGCACTTACTCCAAGTCTTTGACCTCCTTTACGATCTCATCGAAGGCCTCTCTGTACTCCTCAACCTTGTCGGCGTTTTTCTTGGACTTTCCTCCGCCAGGAACAATCAAAACACACGAGGTAGGTCTCTTGGTGGCTCCGGCAGAACCCAAGTCTTCCTTGGATGGGATGAACACGAATGGCACGGAGGAATCCTCACAAAGAACAGGAATGTGAGAGATGACGTCGGCGGGGGAGATGTCTCCGGCAATCACCACCAATCCCTTCTCGCCCTTTCTCAAGGCCTTGACCACTTCCTTGACACCTCTCTTAACGTGCTTGGCCTTGGAAGCTTTCTTGATGGTTTTGAGAACTTTCTTGTTGAGCTTCTTGGGCGCAAGTGGCTTTGCAAAAGGCAACACCGCAGCCATGCGGACCTCGTAGTTGTCCTCAGTAGACTCTTCAACCTTATCTTTCTTTCCCATTTTGTTGCCTGGTTCTATGGTAGAAAATCTCGTGGTTGATGAGAAGCGAGTTTTTTTTCGGGATGAGATGCGTGCACCCGTACACCCCGCACGCAAACCTCTACAGGATTAGGATTACAAGGCTTCTAAAAATTCGGGATGCTAAAGTCGATTACAATGAATACTCCTGTATTCGATACTGATGTCCAATTGTTTTGAAACTTGATTCTCTACAGCAACTTTAAATAATTTATTTATTACTATACACTCATTTAGGCGGCAATAAATGCCTTAGCAAGTATTCAAACGCCCGCTTCCAAGTACTTCTTCCTAAAGGGTTTTGCTTTTTACTCTGATGGTTTAACAGGAGGAGGTACCTTCTTACCATTCAATGGGTCAGCTTTAGCCAATGTGAATACGGCATGGATGATTCCCGGCAAGTAGAGAGCAAAACACAACACCACGTTTATGATAGTGGTCTTAAGCTCTCCCGAACTCAAGTACACAGCCAAAGGTGGAACAATAACAGCTGATTGTTAGTAAAGATGCGGTAATAATGACTATTTGATGCTATACATACCTAAAACAGTGCCAGCGTATCTGACATCAATAAGAGGAGGAGTAGCAGTGTCGCCGAGCATTGAAAGATTAATAGCAAATGTGAGTAGTAGCGAGACTGATGAGTAAGTTTGAGAAGGAAATTCCTCTGGTATTTATAGCTGGAATCTGAGTTGCAAATACAGCTTTGTGCATGTTTACAAAGACGCGTTTGGAAACGAGTCACAGAAGCCAGTCACAAAAGCGGCGAGAACGCAGATATGAAACAACACAATACGCCTGAAATTCGGCCACAAAAACATGCAGCTTCCCCGCTTTGGAAAAATTAAAAAAGAAAGAAAAAAATAATAATAATAAATAGAGACTGGGATCTGCCACAAAAAGAAGGAAGGCAAAACGAGCGCCAACTATTTTTAAAAACTATACAGTGAGCGTCAGCTATGGGTATGATTGAGTTCGCTCATAATACACTACTTATTAACAAAGGTTTGTGAACTGGGCCATAACAGTGAATATGTAAAGTAAATAGCTGTGAAGCTCATCCGAAACAACCAAAATAATCTGAACAAAGGAAACCGCTCAATTCGACGTGGACTGGTGCTTTGGATTGCCAAACCCCTTTGATCCCAGAGTGGAACGCGGAATTGCAGCCATGGCTCATTGGCTCGCGAAAACATACGCACCAATTCATTCATATTGAGTATCTCACCAAGTGACATGAACCGGACCCGCAAGAGGAGACACGAAGCGCCACTGGCGAAACAGAGCAGTGGTATTCTCTTAGATACAGTGCCACCAGTAAAGGAACAACTTGTGGTTGATTCAGCCAAAGTCATCCAGGCCCTCCGAAAACTCTCCACCGACGAAACACCCGCATGTATCAAGATCCCCGTGAGCGACAGTGAGGCCGAGTACTTTGAAGGATTGCAGGACTCGCTCAGCGAAGACTTCACGGTGAGTCTCACTATTCTGGCCGGCTCTGAGTCGCTCGATCGCATCATCACCATATACGGCAACTTGGCGCAGTGTCTGCGATGCAGTGTGTACATCGGGTTCATCCTCAACTCGTCCATCAATAACTTTGCCAAGGCTGAATCGTATACGTTAAAGTCGGCCAACTACCACATCACTGTTTTGGTGGAGGCTAGTGACTTGCAGATTGCATCGATGGTGAAGAAGTTCCCGGCCAGTTCCATTGACGTGGGGCCGTATGAGCGGAATGCAAAGCTCCATGCGGCCAGTCTCACCGGCGACTTTGGGTCTCTTTTCAACAGTCTTACGTCCATCTTTTCTCTTCATCCATACAAGAAGTACGCATCGGATGAGAACATCAAGGGCTTGCCTGTGGTGGGGGTCTATGAACCACTGAGCAAGTCATACGACACGGCCACGAATAACCAAAACATCTTGAATTTCATCTACGACAAAAGCTTTTTGAATGTGTAAAGGCCAGAGAGATGAAGTGTTTTAGCTCAAGAATAATACTACATCGAGACAGACCTTTGAAGTACTCATCTCCAAGGCAATCATCGACACAGATGTTTGAAGTACTCATTTCCAAGGCAATCATCGACACAGACCTTTGAAGTACTCATCTTCAAGGCAATCATCGACACAGATGTTTGAAGCACCCATTTCCAAAGCAACCTTCCAAAGTGATTACTGGTATGTTTGGACCTCGACATTATGACGAAAGCTTATACGGAAGTCAATGTGTTTAAGGGATAATCTATCAATAAGCAATGCCTCAGTGTTCAACACATAAGTCTATTCTCATACATTGGCAAGGACCTGAGAAATGGGCGTGACTTAGTGAGACCCAGGGCATTTGCCAGAGGGCAAATACTTTTAGTTCACTCTATGATTCTTAGCTGGAATCGATTAGAAAAGCATAGAGTCGCAATGGAAGAGAAGTTTATTAAAACATGTCACTCAAGTTTTCGGGATTGGTATTATACGTCGAGAGGTATATGAGATACTACTAAGAAGACCAGGTTTTTGATTGGCTCTAAGGGTACCAGTCCTGGTTATCTGGTACATTATTCTTCTACTTCGGGGTGTACGGGTTTATCTTCGGCCTGTTCTTGATCCAGACCTGTACTTGATCCAGACCTGTACTCGATCCAGGCCTGTACTTGATCCAGACCCGTACTTGATCTGTATGATCTGATCTATCATCTGTAGGGTCGTGATTACTTTTACTCTACTTACATCCGGGCTTCGCCCAAGGCTATACATCCTTTGGCCCTACACCCTAATTAATGATTGTGATATTATCTTTTGTACAACTATCGAAAATCCCTCCCGTGTCCAACAATCGGCATACGCACCGTCCATCCGGCTATTGATACTATTGTGGTTTGGAATGTTGCCTTTGGCCATGCCACTGAAGTATTGGTATGGGTCGTTATACCTGCCCGCCTGGGGAATGGGTGGAAGAAACAAAAGATGAGTTTGAGAAAGGAAAGGTTTCGTTATAAAGAAAAATGAACTGAGTCCCTCATGGGTTGCTCAAGACACGCCATATGCACTCTTTGTCAAAGTCAATGATTTAATGATCGAAGTTTCACTTACAGAGTTCCACTTAAAGAGTTCCATTTAAAGAGGTCCATTTAAAGAGTTCCATTTAAAGAGTTCCACTAAGAGTTCCACTTAAAGAGGTCCACTTAATGAAGTCCCATAGATGTAAGTCCCATAAAGTATGACTACATCTTAAGGAATATCCGTCTATCCAGCCACCAGTACACGTTTGATAGATACTATGAATGCAATGGGATAGTAGTGTATCCTAGTATGGTCATTTGTATGGCACTCTCTCACTCTCTCACTCTCTCACTCTCTCAATGGTCCATGGACATATCCATAGTCTAAAGTCTATAGTATTTTCTAAGTTCTAGGTTCAATAGTCTAAGTATTATACCCAATGTATTATAGTCTATGTATTATAGTCTATGTATTATAGTCTATGTATTATACTCTATAGTCTATATCCATACTCTATAGTCAATGTACTGTACTCCATACTCCATACTCTATGTATTATAGTCTATAGTCTATGGTCTATGATTCTGGTCTATGCTATAGTATATTCTGAGTTCTGTATTCTATCTCCATAGTTTATAGTCTATAGTCTATAGTATTTTCTAAGTTCTAGGTTCAATAGTGTATGTATTATAGTGTATGTATTATAGTCTATACTCTCTGGTTTACTCTCTGGTCTATGTTCTATCAGATAGATAAATAGTTGGGCTTCTCACTTGACATATTGTTGGTGGGTCTGGATGTTCTTATGGCTGCTTCTGACTCATTAATTAACACTGGACCAGAGTTCCATCTTATACAGTGTTGTTCAAAATTATTCAAACCAGTGGACAAAATGTTTGGAACCAGAACTAACAAAATTAAACAGACCCAGAACTCAAGAAGTTTTGTACCCCTTCACATAGTCTTTCAAAATCACAAATAAATTTTATAATGTTTCAAACACCAACTTTCATTGGAATTCAATATTTTTGGGGATCTTAAAGCTGGAGATTGGTTTGAATCATTTTGAAAAACACTGTATAGTCTGGCACCCAAGAATCATATGGGAGCTAAATCTTCCTATTGTATAGAAAAGGAAATCAAGTAGAACCTAACCTTTAAATATAAGGATAACACAGTCCAGGTTTTATATACTGGAGAAGATGTTTATAAGGAAAGTAAATGGAATCACAGTAAGTCAATCAGCAAGGACATAAGCCGAAAAAATAGTAGAGACTATAATTTCGTTGTTTCATCAATATATTGATCTAGCCCCAAATGGATTAGTAATTCTGCTAATGCACCTTCCTTTTCTGAAATGATTATCCATTGTTTACTTTCAATATTCAGTACAGTGGTTTTCAAAACCATTCAAACCAATCAACCAAGAAGTTTGGTTTTCCTTGGCAAAGGTTTTCAAGCGATATTCCGGAATGTTCACCGATACTCTTAAATCTGGAGAATTCAATATTCTCAACTCTTAAATCTGGAGAATTGCCTTATAAACTATATTGAATTATTGGTTTATTGAATTTGCTAGTGCTTTGAATACTTTTGAAAATCACTGTAGAGTACTTACAAGTAGAGAATGCTCAGTAAAGAGTTATTAGTATAGAGTTATTAGTATAGAGTTATTAGTATAGAGTAATTAGTGTAGTATTATCAGTAAAGAGTAATTAGTGTAGCGTTATTAGTGCAGTGGTCAGCTGTAGAGTTATCAGTAAAGAGTTATCAGTATAGAGCTCGACTGTAGAGCTATTAGTGTACAGTAATTCTACCCAGGCCCTATGATAGAATACATCTAGTCCTATCACAGAAAATAAGAGTCATACTGAAACGTAGGTTGGGATATTCAAGGTGTTTCTTTGTGTAGAAAGTCACCTTGGTCTAGACTCTAACTCATTAAAAAGCCATAATATGCTTTAAGCCAGATGTCCCAAATACTCTTATTCATTTAAACAATCAATTGGTATAGTTGAATATACGTATTGGGAATAACCATGGGAAAATACAGTCTATTATTTTTTCCAAGTTGAGTCTTTCCAAGTTGAGTCTTTCCAAGTTGAGTCTTTCCAAGTTGAGTCTTTCCAAGTTGAGTCTGTCCAAGTTGAGTCTGTCCAGGTTGAGTCTGTCCAGGTTGTTAGTGTGTGGAGGTCATTAAATAAGGGGCCATTAAGTGAGGGGCCATTGAACAAGGGGCCATTAAATAAAGGGGCTATTGAACAAAGGGACATTAAATGAGGCGTCATTGACTCAGCCTACTTTGGTCTAGAATAGGTGATAATATCCGATACGGAGTCATGCGTGACCAAGAATAATGACTGGTCTTTTAATCACATGCACACACTAAAGTTAAAGTAGTTAAACGTCCATTAGTGCAACCAAGTATGGAGTAATCATAAGACTTGATATAATGACGATTTAGTTTTAAAGGGATAGTTTCACGATACCAATTGAAAAAAAAAGGAAGAAAGAAAGGTAAAAAAAAAGAAGGGTAAAAAAAAGAAGGGTAAAAAAAAAAGAAAGGTAAGTGTCTAGAATATGGAGGCTTATTAGATCTAAATATAAAGATCGCCTATGTGCAAGATACGCGCACATATATTTCGAGAACAATACACCACAATATTAACAATATTAACAATATAATAGACTGGGATCTATTGTTCCCAAGAATATGTTTTGTTCAGGAATTTCTTAGAAATTTCTTGGCCGTTGTATAAAAACAGCCGTTTGGGTCGCCCCCCCTTCTTGGTGATCTTTCTTCAGAAACTATCATTATCACCACCATGAAATCATTGCAATTGATTATTACTTCCCTTCTTGCTACCACTGTTTGGGCCGAGGTCAAGAACCCACATGTGTTTTTTGCCGAAGTCAACAACAAGTTGGAACCCGTCTACGGAACCCCTTACAAGAATAAAGATTTTTCCGTGAGTATCTTGTCTTATGGAGATTCGTCTAAAGAACCAGTAGTGTTCGAAGTGGATGGCGACTATGCTAAGACCGATTCTACCGATACCCCAGGAAACGTGTGGTATTACAGAGGTGCCCTTGTGTTCGGAGATAAAGCGGATGCAGGTGTGTTGGAACTCACATCGAACTATACGTTTATGGAACATAAATTCAAATCCTGCGAGATGCTTGATCCTCCTGTGCGTGGTATTACTTACAGACCCACCAATGGTATTCCTACCAAAGACTGTTTTGACATTCAATTCTACCTTTTGCCTTATGATGAGAAAACTAAGAAGCCTAAGGAGGGTACTTATACTCCACCAAAAGTTGAAGGAAATGACTCCACTACGCCGGGAGAGAAGAAGCCAGAACAAACTGGGAAGACTGGAAAGATTTGTCACAAGAAACGGAGATAAGTCGAAGGTGAATTCAGAGATGAGAAAAAGGAAATAACAATTCGGATGAAGAAGAATGAAAGAAATGTTGGGGGTTCGTCTGCCAGAACTTGAAGAAGGTGTACTCAATGTTGATGAACTTAAATAAGATGTACTTGATCTTATTAAAGATTGTTTGGAGAACATGCTTTTCTGGGAGACTTTGAGAGTAACACCTCTAGGTCCAATTCTCTTGTTTTATGGTGAAGAATGATGATAACTTGAAGTGGTCAGAATTCCAAACAGAGAATCATACGCGTTTCTTTCAAAAGGAAAAAAATTGGCTTTGAACAATACGAACTGTGTTTTTTTTATTTCCCGAAGACGTTGCACCACCGTTTTTTTTTATAATTTTTTTTTGTTATATTGCTACTACGGTGAAGAATAATTGGAATAAAGAGATGTGTGATTTATACCAATAGCAACATGAATTTTTATTATGCTCAATCTTTTTTTTTTTTTTTAAAAATAAAAACCAAAAAAAAACCAAAAAAAATACCCAATCTACCTGTAGCTTAGTTGTAGTTTTTGAGTAGCTCTACATCAGATATCAGAATAAGGTAATGTGTTTTGTGAAATCACTCAAAGCAGCAGTTCAAAAATAGGTGGTTTGAACCAAGAAGACAATACAGTATAGTTCAAACCAGCACGATAGATATGTCGAACAACTCGCCACTTCAGGGGAGTGTATCTCTGCATGGATAATCAGAGAAGCATGATCTGGATTTGAGTGATCCCGATACAGTGTTATTCGAAACGATTCAGACTTACGCGACAGAATGTTCAAACCACACTAAGCAAATTTCAACAACCCAATAGTTCGAGAATTTCCTGGTTTTAATACTTAATAAAGATTTCGCATAAACGGTTTATTTTAAATCCTGGATTGTTGACAATTTTAAAGTCGTAAGTACTATACTTTGTCAATTATTGGTCTGCTTAATTTTGTTAGTCTGGTTTGAAATATATTGCCGCAGTGGTTTGAAGTGTATTGAAAAAGGCTGTAATAGAGAAATGGAACCGGCGTTTCAAACCTCACAAGCAAAATTATACAAAACCAATACCGTTATGTTCTTTTAATACATTTATGCCTAGCTTCTTATATTCGTTGATGGTTCCTCAAGAGAGGAATCAGAGTGGCTTATATACAGTGTTATTCGAAACAATTCAGACCAGCGCGACAATACAATTCAGACCTATGCGACAGAATGATTCGGACTACACTAGCAAAATTCAACAAACCAATAATTCACAAAGTTTCGTACCCCTTATCACATCCTTTCAAACCAAATAGCGTAATATTGGTTTGTTTAATTTGACTAGTGTGGTCCGAATTCTTCTGTCTTCTTGTTCTGAATTCTTCTGTCTTCTTGTTCTGAATTCTTCTGTCTTCTTCGTCCGAATCATTTCATCGCGCTGGTCTGAATCGTTTTACCGCGCTGGTCTGAATAGTTTTGAATAACACTGTACCTTTGAGAGAAACGTGTTACCGAAAAACTCTCCACCAGAATAATAGGAAGCATTATTCTGGAATGTTCGAAAGAGGCCATCGGAGTACTTCGTTCATAGATGGCTAAACACCGTATCACCATTGTAACAATATTCGGACTGAGAGGCTTCATAATACCTTCATAGGAAGGGCCCTGCCTATGGTGGATCTAACAAATACAGTCTTTTTTAAAATCCATTCATACTAGGGGGCCAACAAGTTTGGAACTAGAAGTAGACAAAATAAAACAACCCAGTAATTCAAAAAGTGACGTAGTCCTTCACAGAATCTTTCAAACCAAATGACATTACGTTTCAAACACCAACTAAATCCGAATTCAATGTTTAGAGATCTTAGATCTTAGATCTTAAATCTGTAGGCTGGTGCGAATAGTTTTGAAAAAAACACTGTAACTCAAACCAGTTTCGTACCCCCTCCCTTGGCATACAATTTCAAACCGAAAACGTCGTCATGTTTGTCACCCCAATTTTCATTTAAATTCATTAGGTAGAATATTATATCATTATGGATTTTAATAACGACTTAATAAAGATGAACCTCCTAAACATATTAGTTACTTTACGTTTTTTTCATTCCTTAAAACTATGATAAATGTGTTGTATGTTCAAGTCAGTATAGTGTTGCCTGCAGACCCATGGTATAATGACTATAAGGGATCGGATATTCCCAATGCAGGATGATTGAAGATTGGATGGATCAGATCTATTATTCTAAGACAAAAAAAATCCAGGTTGTTGGAGACCATAAATTCTGTTAAACAAAAGACAGGATAAAATCTTTTTGCTTTTGCTTTTGCTTTTGCTTTTGCTTTTGCTTTTGGCTTCAGTATAGAGTTGTATGTTCAAGTCAGTATAGAGTTGAAAAGCATCATATTTGAATGATGAAGGATCTTAAACCTATTAAGGATTCTTATACTTTATACAGTATTAGGTTATTTAATGGCTAGATCTAGATCCAAAACCTCTATAATGTAAGTCGAATATGAACAGAATAATCATATATATCTGGATAAAACCGTCCGTGTGGCCTGCACATAGTGCCAGATCTACGTATTCCGGCCCCCTTCCCATTTTTTTTTAAGTATGTATCACGTGACATAATTATATATATCCCCCCCCCCCCCCCCCCCCTATATCTCTTGATCAACCTCATATTCAAGAATCCCATTGATATAATTTTTATCCCACGAGTCAGAAGAATACAAATATGTAATGGTGATTAAAAAATATTTTTTTGTGGGGAGGATAAAATGACCTGGGTCAATAGGTCGGAACTGGATATAAGCCCCGGAATTGGGCTTGGTCACGTGATGTATGCTTTTCTAAAGACGATTTCATCCATATCCAGGCTTTTTCAGGTCTTTCCCGAATGTTTAATTGTTTTTTCTAGTCTATAATTGTGTAAAACTGAATCATAATGGGTGAATTAAAGCCTCAAAAGTGGGTATGGTATACGCCCCCCATTCTAGTTGTGGTGTTACTGATGACACATCCATAACAATTTTCATTTCGTGTAGAATTATTCTCTTCAAAAGTCTTATTAGTCGGTATGATGGCTGCTGCTGTTTTTTCTTGTTGTTGTTATTTTTGTTGTGGATATGTTAGTATTATGGGAATACTAGGTTTTTAAGGGTAAGTGTGGACAGGGCTCATAACCAGGGGAGTGAATTTCCTTTCCATCTATTTAAAAAAATACTTTTAGGCGTTTCAAAGTTATTCACACCATAAACTATTGATTATATCTTTTATCATGAAAAGTATGTATCATAAGATTAGGTGTCTAGATACAGGTAACAGATGTGGGAGTTAATGTAGTACTTGAGGATACAGGGCTCATAACCTGTAGACACTTTAACACCAGTTCAGCAACTGTCGTTACTGATTTAGGATGTCCCTTAATTAACCAGGGCGATACATCCAATGTAAGTATCTTACTGTACGACACTGATCTCATAGTCTCATCAAGATATGTAAACTCCAGGGAAAGTGTTTACTTCAGGAGTAGATGGAGTAGAGGTGTCGGTGTTCATTGAAGTATTATTCATACGAGGTCTTTTGGTGGGTCTGGTTGTTGGAGGCATCTTGGTATACCTCGGGCAGTTGATATTTGATTAAAGTCAGACTTACAATAAAATGGGGCGGAGTATCCTTTTTATATCTATGGAGATTCTTCCGAACTCACATGTTAATCTTAAGTTACTTTAAGTATCTAATTCTAATTATTTATAAAATAGAAATATGGAAATAATAATAACGACTAGCTAGTTAAATAAATCAATAATATAACTAATTAACCCTAAAAGTTATTAATACCTAATCGTAGTAACATATTCCTGTATGTAAGAAAGTTGTCATATGAAATACCATGATAATAAATTAGGCGAAAAAGTGTTTCTATATTTTTTTCTACAATCAAACACTTTTCTTTTATTTCCTCAGTGGCTAAATTGACTACTGTGAAACTGTGAAACTGTGAAACTGTGGAACTGTGGAACTGATTGGTGTAAATAGAGTGGTACTATAAATGACTGTGTGCAGAGACATACCCTGACTGACCTATTAGAATCTTATATCTTATAATTCATATATACATCACTAAGATACCAAAAGAGATAAGTGTCTATAGCCTTTTGAGGTTGGCACTTAAGTTACAGTCAGAATAAATTGTTTCGTGTGCCAGTAAATCAAAGCAATCGTAATCTTTCAGTTTATTCAATATTTAGTCTACAACACCTATACCTTGGTGACCTCCGAGCCCTTTGTTCTTCTGGAGATGGAGGCCACACGGTCACCTAGCGACAAGGCCAAGCCCTGGCCCTTGGACCGGATCCGCACGTGTCCAATGATGGGCCCGTCCGCTTGCTTTTCAATACACAAGTTGGCCAATGCATCCTCACCAAATGATGACCGCGAGTACAAGTTGGCGGCCAAAAAGTGGCACTCTTCGCCCACAATGGCTCCTGGCGTCAAGCAGTTCATGTTAGTGCCCTCCATCAACTCATCCAAGTACTCCTTCAACGTGGGCATGGACGACTTGATGGTGATTTTGTTTTCCCACTCGAACTCGTTCCACATCTTGCGGAACACGCTTTCCGAGCATGTGGCGGGCTTGATGTAGTCCATAATGTCCACGTGAACATCGTTCAAGATCACAATGGTTGACTCATCTGAGTGACGTCCATCATACACAATGTTTCCAAAGATTACTCCGGTGTCTGCGGAAGACACCTTGATGGTCACGGAAATCTTGTGGAACCCGTGTGGTCCAATGTTGGCCGTAGGTGGCTTGTCCACAACCTTCAAGTCACCCAATGTGGAGAACTCCACTGACAAGTTTCTCATGGTGGTGGTAGTTTGGTTGACCAACAACACATCTAAGGTGACATCAAACTGGTGAACCTTAACAAAGGCCTCGGCGTAGATGGGGTCGGAGAATCCGGTCAATTGCAAGATCTTGTTCAATTTGGACGACAACTCCTCGGGTTTTCCGGGCTGTGACACAGCCAATGCGGTCTCATCTTCCTCATTGGCCTTAACTCCATCATGTTGCTCGAATTGACGGAACACAATGGCCTCGTCCACTTGTTCAGCATTGTTGTGGAAATCTTTGGCTTCGGCCTGAGACTTTTTGAGCAGCTCACTTTGGATCTGTGCCTTGAAAGCATCCTTGGTGGCCTCCAAGAAGCTCAGCGTGATCAAGTCGCTATCCTCGTCATCCGTCAAAAACTTGATACATGCCAAGACCCGGTCTGCGGAGTCCTCATCGATTTTTTTGGCCACAAATGAAGTCTGACCCACACGCAAGATGGAAACCATGATCAACAAGGCTTCTGCTTTAAGTGCATTGAGGAAAATGGCCTTGGTTTCGAGTTGCTGCAACCGCAACACAAGCTTGACCAAGGTCGACGATAATACGGCTGCTAAGTAGAAGTCTCCTGCCAAAAGCAACTTGCGGATGTGGTATAAATCGTCTTCTTCATTGTGGTTGTAGGAAGATGTTAAGGCGTTTTCGGTGGCGTATGTGCCATCAGGCAAAACCACAGGTCCCTTTTTGGCGTGGCTCGATTCCTTCTCGTCCTCATCCTTGTCTTCGCCAGCTAAGTGTTTCTTTTCACTGGACAAGATTGGAACCTCTCCGATACTGGACCGGAGGAATTTCCATGATTCTTTAACAGAGGATTCGTCTTCGGAGTATTCTCCCAAGATCCACAAAGCACCACGGAATACCTTGCCTGACTTAACATCAGGCAAACTCTTGACCAACTTGTGAATGATGGAGATTCTCAAGTCGGGGAACTTCTCCACCACTTCCTTGACGAAGGTGATCACGTCAGAAGCTGCGGATGTGGAAAGATCGCCAATAGAGTCCAACAAAAGGTCAATGACATTGGTGGCCACCTCACCGAAGTTAATGGCAAGCTGGTGGATGGCATTCACTAACAATTGTCTGTATTCAGAGCTCTTATCGTCATTGGAAGCACTGGATTTTTGTAACTCTGTCTTCAACAACTTAACCACATCCTCAACGTTTCTGGACGAGATGAGAGATAACGATACGTCAAGAGCCTTGCGGCGAACGTCAATATCTTGAGTGGTCAAAACACCCAAAACGTCCAAGGAGAGCGACTGCAAAATACCAGGGTATTTGCGGTTAAGGTCATTGATTCTGTCCAAAGTGATGATCTTAACGTTATTGTCAGGTTCCTTGGAAGCCAACTCCACAAACTTGGAACCGGCCAAAAGCACGGAGTCCGAAGACGAAGACAACACCGTCAAGGTCACAGCAGCCTCATACACCACCACATCCGAGGAAGTCTCGAGAATGCTAATAATCAAGTTGGTGTATTGAGCCTTGAGACCCGCAGACAGGTTTGCATCCTTACGGATGAACTCCACAAAGGCCAATTGCAACAATGGATCCAAAGTTTCAAGCGAGTGTACGTGTTGCTCAATATAAGTCAAAGAAGCCAAGCGGTCCAAATCGGCCAAACAAACAAAGGCATTTCTCCGGCAAACCAGATCAAACTCATCCTCCAAGAAAAGCAGAATAGCTTGAGGAGCATCCGGAGCCAAGTGCTCGGCCACCTTATAGATGGAGTAGAGAGCAAACACAGCATTCTTCCTCACGTAAGCGTGACGGTGGAGCAAGCATTGTCTAACATTAGGAACAAGGGTCTCCAATAACTCGGGCTCCTTCAATTTGCACAAGTACCTCAAAGTGTTTCCACGGATATATTCATTAGGGTGTTGCAAGTCATGTTGAATAGCATTACACACAAGAATCATCTCATGACGCATCTTACCCTGGTCATCATACTTGGGACAAACCTCCCAATAGAAATAAAGCAACTTCTTCAATTCCTTATTCCGAGATGGCATGACAAAGCGGATGATGTGCATCAATAACTCAGGCATGGCGTCTCCATTAAGCACACTGGTAATGATTTGCTTCATGGTAGCGATTTTGATCTCATCCTTAGACTTTTCCAAGAGCGATTTCAACTCACTGACCGACTTCTTGCCGGCCGTATTGGGCTCATAGATCAACGAGTACCCTGAATCCATGCTCGGCGTGGTTGTGAATGAGCTGGAGGCGTGTAGTGAGTAGTGTGTGTGTGTGGTGACGGGTTGCGTGGACGTGAGATTTTTGAACACCTCACCTCACCGTCACGTGACCGCACCGGAAGCTTTTACCTGCTCTAACTTCTCCAACTTCTCCAACTTCTCCAACTTCTAATTTTTTATTTTTGGGCAATGCTATTGATTTTTCTCATTTCATTTTATTAGGGATATTGGGTGATTTTGAATTGGTGATTTTGAATTGGTGATTTTCCTGGGTAAAAATCATGGTACTTTATTTATTGCACCTGTGCATAATTTCTATGTCCAGTATACTGCGCTCACCACCACTACTATGAGAACTACTGTTTCAGGAATGTTTCATAAATGTTTCATGAGGGTTTCATAAGTGTTTCAGAAATGTTTCAGGAATGTTTTATAAATGTTTCATGACTGTTTCACGAGTGTTTCATGTTTTAAGTGTTACACATGTTCAGGTGTTCATATAGATAGTTGTAGTGACACGTGACTTTGTCGTGTAGATCTTGACTTGAACTAGTACACCCACCCAATCCGTTGAGTAAGCAAGAGATTCATTGAGTAAATAATTTTATGATCAAAGTCAATGATGATGTACTCTTTTTCTTTACTGGGCCTTGAAGTTTGGCTGGGTCTGTAAATATAGATCATTGAGTCCTGCATACTTTAAAGACGCTTCAAGTTGGCTACTAACTCAATTGAGCTGCAATATTCTTTTGTTGATAAGCTTTTGTATTCGGGAGTGCATTTTTTGACCACATTTTCCCTAGATAATACTTAATCAATGGCAATTCTAATGTGATGATGGGACCAAGGTGGGCCAGTTCCGAGGACGCGTGGGCCGGAATTGGGCCACTTCCGGGGCTTATATCCAGTTCCGACCTATTGACCCAGGTCGTTTTATCCTCCACACAAAACCATGGATTTTTCATTTGAAAGTCTTTATGGATTCTTCCAACTATCAAGAGTGGTTTTGGGGTTTGTGAACCTCTGTTCTGGAGTGTGTGGATTGAATAGTGGTACCCACGTTTTTGGTCGTGCATGTCACGTGACCTTTCCGAGGGCCCAATACAGTCATAACAAACAGTATAATTAATACTATCCTCCCATTAATTCATGGTATATTGGCATATTGTATACTATTGTGCCATACAATCCTATTCCACTAACCAGAAAAATAGGCATAGTACAGTAGTAGTTGGTAGGTGAGTATATACTTATTTATACTTTTTCTCATTCTGACCCTCATTAATCAATACTCCAACATACACTTCTACATAATGAAAATTCACAATCCCTCACTACTATAAAATTACTCCACTATAAAATTACTCCACTATAAAATTACTCTACTTAACTGCTATAACCTCATACTCATAACCATACCGTACATAGTACGGTGTACATTCATTATGTTAGATTCTTGTTGTAACGTTTCGTACTAATTTATCTGTATTCGTTGTTGATTCCAGGATACACTGCTTTTCAAAACTATTCAAACCAGGTGGCTAATTGTTTGAAACCAGAACTACCAAAATTAAACAAACCAATAACTCAAAAAAGGTTTCTTCTCCTTCACACAGTGTTACAAACCAAATGGCGGAATGATCCACACAAACTTTCATTAGAATTCAATACTCTGAGCTAAAAAACCTGGAGACTAGTTTGAATGATTATGAAAAACACTGTAGGAGGAATCTGACTTGCGTATATACTAGTTCTTAGAGGGACGCGCACTGTTTAAGTGGGCTGGTAGATACAGTATCAGTTGAGAGGCTTAATCATTCCTCAATGGGTAGACCACTACCTATGACGGATCTGATACATTATAGAATGAATCTGTTGTCTTCATACTCTTGGGAATATACCTTACCTTATATATACAGTGAGTGGATGGGGCTCTTAATGGTCCAGCTGTCTTATACCTTTATCAATACATTCCATTCATGGTTATTTCCAAAATGGTTTTGATCCATACAGCTGATTCTCCTTACAGTCATTTTTTCCAAGGGTAAGTTACTCTGGACTTTCAGATTTTCTTTCTGAAAAAGAAAAAAGGTATTTAGCGGCTTTTTTGACTCTAGAAAATAGTATTCATTAGATATTTTGGCTCTAGAAAATAGTATTCATTAGATATTTTGGCTCTAGAAAATAGTGTTCATTAGATATTTTGGCTCTAGAAGATTGGTCTCTGCAAAATGATCTTCATGGTGTGAGCTTAGTCATTTGTCTACTTATTTGTCAGACCTACCATGGATAATGATCAAGCTATGGAGGTATTATGAAGCCTCTCTTTTTGTTACTAACTAAGGTCAATTTTAAGTGCACTCTAAACCTTCTTTTTACAGAGTACCAGAATATCCTGACGTGAGTAGAGCAATAAATGCTAAGGAGTTGTTCCGCAACGATGCCTACTCTTAGAAAGTTATATAAGTAGCTCTGGTTCCTCCTTTGAAAAAAACCATCAACGAAAAAGGACAACTTAGTACTTAATGTTACACCAAGAATCTAGCAGTATACTAGTATTAAGTTCTAATTTTTTACCAAGTAATAAGTTGTGTATAACTGCTATTTTGATGTATAAGTACTGCTATTGATTGAAAAGGCTGAGTTACTCAAACCTCCTTTCACCACGTACATGGGTACACCGCCATTAATTTAAAGTCCAGTCATTTCCTCCAACACCCTTATTCAGTGATACAGTGATACAGTGATACAGTCATAGTCATAGTCATACTCATAGTCATAGTCATAGTGATATAGTCATAGTCATAGTCATAGTCATAGTCATAGTCATAGTCATAGTCATAGTCATAGTCATAGTCATAGTCATAGTCATAGTCATACAGTAATAGTCATACAGTAATACAATCATAGTCATAGTCATACACTAGGAACTGGCCCATTAGTTGTACACCAGCGATGGAATGGGAAACTCCGATTTGAGGCCGATATTGGGCCTGATGTCCAATGATCGACATCCTTTTCCGGTGTTTCAGTGTTTCTATCGTTTTATAAATCTGCATGGTCGCCCACCTCGTCTTGCTATAGATGCGTATGTAGTCTTTTTGAATACTCTTCAAACCAGTTGAGCAAAATTAAGCACTAGCAAGATTATGCAGACCAATAATTTTTTAAAAAAAAGGTTCGTACTTACGACTTCCTAAAAAATTTGTTAAGCATTAAGGATTTGAAATAACCTGTTTATGTGAAATCTTTACTAAGTATTAAAAACAGTAATTTTGTCCAACTATTGGGTGGTTAAATTTTGCTTAAGTATGATTTGAACATCCTGCCTCGATGATTTGAACAGTTTTGAAATTCACTATATGTTCATGTTCTGATTGCAGTTGTCCGGGTCCGATTTCCATGACCCACCATGGAGAGAAAGGATTACCGGAGAGAAAGGATTACCCGGAACTTTATGGCAAAGCAATGGTACCTTGTGAAATGTAATGTGCTGTTACTTATTGATCTCGATGGAGAACTCAAACCGGCGATGAATGGCTATACAGTATTTTTCAATATCATTCAAACCAACCTTCAGATTTAAGATCTCAGAATACTCAATTCGGAATTAGTTGGCGCTTGAAACGTTATGTCATTTGGTTTGAAAGACTCTGTGAAGGAGTACGACACTTTTTGAGCTACTGGGTTGTCTATTCTGGCTAGTTCTGGTTCCAAACTTGTTGGCCCTCTAGTTTGAATAGTTTTGAAAAACACTGTATGTGGTCTCCTCTACTCCACTGTCTTCTATAGTGTCTATAATCCATAGACCATAGACCATACTTATAACACTCTCTAACACACTCTATAACACACTCTATAACACACTTTATAACACTGCCCATAATAGTGTCATAATAGAGTCTGTGACACTGTCCATAACATAGTCCATACACAGTCCATATAACATATAACAGTCCATAATAGTGCCCATTAGTGCCCACAATAGCTATAAATGATAACCTATTATGATCTCTCTTGCATAGTATGACTCCTCCACTGGATCTTACACTATGGTTAATCTAGATACTCTTTCTTTGATTCGGGATTGATACACGTTTCTTGATTTGGGATTGATACTGTTCCTCGGTTATTCTAGGTTTAACACATACCATGATAATCTTTAGGATGTAAAGAATACGTTCAATATATAGTGACTAACAGTAAATGGGTTTGTTAAGTTCTTACATACAAACCATTACTTGAATTCAACTACCCTTGTACATAGATCAGTGTAGATCAGTGTAGATCAGTGTAGATCAGTGTAGATCAGTGTAGACCAGTGTAGACTAGCGTAGAAAAGAGTACTGTAGCATTCAGGAAGCTTGATTGATGATACAACACCAGTGAGTAGTAATGTATATTCCTGGGGTATAGAGCCACACATTGGCTTATATGACTTTAGACTCTGCACAATCATACTTATCTATTGACCTGGAATACCATTGATATCATTTCCGGGCCAGATACTTCTTGATTGTCAAAGTCTTTCTTTCTTCACCCATACCAATTTTCAATCAGAAACCTCCACACCTAGACACGCCCCTTTCCTTGAACATAAACCCATACACTTCTTTTCCTTGAATTTTCTTGGAAAGAGCGTCTCTGGAAAAGTTGAATGCTCAATGCCGACTAATACCTAATGACTTATTCCGAGGAAGAGTCTGGGTTGGCGAGCACAAGTCTTGGTCCATCGTCATCATCACTGCTATCGCTATGACCATGCATATGTGTGTAATCATCAGTTTCCAAATCATCGTTTTCTGTATCGTCCTTGTCAGTATTATACTTGTAGCCTGGGTGCTGGTAGTAGATATCGACCTTCCTGCTATCGTTGATACTACCCACAGATTCGGCCAATGACCCAGTACTTTCTCTGCGTCCTGACAATTTGCTTAACAGACTGTGCACATCGTTGGTGGTGGACACGGATGCTAGCGTTCCTGCACGCTCCAACGAGTTGACCCGGGAGATCGATGCTAATGCTCCGGAAGGTGTAGATGACTTGGATGTAACTGGTGTGATGTTGGACTTTGGGGTCTTAGAGCTGGAGTCGCCCATACTTCCAAATCGGGAACCAATATCCATGCCTCCAAATTTGGAGCTTGCATCTGTACCATCTTCTACCTCTGCAGCCAAAAGACGTGGCGCAAGATGTCCGTGCTTCAACTCCACTCCACTGGACTTGGTGGCCCGTGATCCAGATGAGATAATGTTGGCCCGGTTATACCTCAGACTGGATAATTGCGCCATCACCCGCTTATCCACGGGCATGATACCAATGGGCAATTTCCAATTGCCAGGCCCGGTCTCATTATATGAAGTACCTGCATTTCGCCGGATAGTATCCACATAATTGGAATGTTCACCTTCTCCAGGCCGTAAATTGAACGTCATTTTGAGTGTGGCTAGGTTCACGTGCTTGTTAGAAGTGGAGCTGAGAATCGAACTCGTTGACAGCATCCGCTGGTGTGTTTTTTGGATGGGAGTGGTCATGGCTGCATTGCCACTGGTTTCCGACATCCGATGGGTCAGAGAAAAGGTTTTTTGACTTCCCTGGCGGTTGAACCGGTTGACCAGAGCTGCAGAACTAGCTGCATCGAACTGGTCCACCGACCGTGTGTCCTGTATAAGGGACTGGGTATCCTGGACAAACGAACGATTATCCTGAACGAATGAACGGTTATCGTGACCCAAGGCATTATCCTGGCCAAGCGATTGCATTTCCTGGCCCAACGATTCAATCTCTGCATTGAGCGATTCAGGTGCATTGTGAGTGTTCTTATCGAAGAAACTCTCACTTTCCTGACTCTCGTTTGCCCCGGGGAAACTGCTCCGGAACTCATTGGGTGTAGGGCTTGCAAAATCGCTTGCTGATTCAATTTGATAATCGTTTGGCGATGTGCTGCCACGAAGGGCATGAGCTCTATCTCTCTGAGCAAACTGCTCGCTGCTGGTGATACTCATGGTCTCCTTTTCGCCCAGAAAAGAAAAGTTATCATTATAGGCATTATGCTTGGAAGAAGCTGAGTCACTTTCAAGAAGACCCCGAGACCCGGGTTCGTTGATGTAGTTGCGAGCAAAAGGATCACTTTTGTTGAGCACCGAAACAGAACTGCCGTAGTCATACTCATCAATTACACCACTAGGGTCGTTATTGGTGGAAAATGACTTTTGATCACATCCATAGTCACTACCCTCATGTTGAGATTCAGCAAGTTCCGAGTCCTTTTCTGGTCTTATGATCCCCATACCCATATCATTGGAGTAAGAGTCATAAGTGCGACTATGGATCGAAGCTTGTTGTTTTGATGGGTCAAAGAATCTCGGCAGTGCCCCTGTAAAATCACTAGGAGCATGATGATGAGAAGGATGAGAAGGATGAGGAGGAGGAGGAGGAGTCAGATTAGCAGCCGCAGCTGCAGTCACATCAGGCAGATAATTTGAGAAATCATTGGATGGAGACAGCATACCAGGGCTCCTGTTCTTATAGTTATGAGCAAGGTAAGACCTCAAGGCGCCCAGAGGAGGTTCAAACGAATGTTTATTGGCAAACGGTTTGGGTGTACGAGGCCCCAATGAGTGTTGAGAACTGATGGAATCAGCAAAGTCGTCCAGGTCTCGGTTGGGGTATCTCAGGGAATGGAGCTGGCGTAGAGGGGAATTTTCCAGACTTGCAAGCGGTTCGGATTCCTTAATCAGGCGAGAAATGTCAAAGTCTTTGGGAGATTTCTTGATCAGAAGTGGGTTCACGTGTTCCGACAGACTTGAAGCCAGCAAGTACAGCCGAGAAAACAGAGCGGTGGAAGTGAGCTCAAGGTTAGGCAGGCCCATCATCTGGTCGATTTCCTGCTCCAACGTACCTATGATATCACCTAGATCGTCCAGGCGTTTGTGGGAATGGAGTGTTTTGGTGGGTGATTTTGCTTCTGGAACAATCTGGTCCGGAGGAGGACGTCTAGAGAGTCTAGATCTGGGGCTAGACATGGGTGGGGACTTTGGTTCTTCGCCATAATCACTCCCTCTAGCAAACGTTTCTCTAGGAAGCGTTTCTCTAGGAGCAGTCTCTCTAGAAACCGTATCTCTGAAAACCATATCTCTAGGAGCAGAAACCGTCTCTCTAGTAGCATTTCCTGCATATTGTGGGTTTTGATTTTGAATCTGAGAACTTCCTTGAATTTGATTTTGATTGGTGGTAGAATGAGTCCGTTCAGTCTTGGGACGGGAAGTCAGAAGGTCAGAAAAAGACGACTTATTGGAGAGTTGCGGATGTGATAGCGGCTTAAGTGAGGCCAGAGAAGATTTCTTTTCAAGGTGGTGATGGGCATCAGTGGAGTTAAAGATGGACGAGATCCGTGCACCGAAGCGGTTGGGTTTTCTCTCCCGAGACATGGTGGTTGTAGTATTAGAGAGTCTAGTGAGTTCCGGTGTTGTGGGTAAGAATGTGGAGGACACACGCATCTGGTGCGCGTCACGTGTACCACCATCTCATTCACCTTCTCATAGTGTAAAAGTAGTGCGGCTATGGGCTATTTTTTACTGAAACTGAAAATGGAACCGGAACTGGAACCGAAAATACGGAACTGGAACCGGATCTGAAACCGGAACTCCAATATACAGTCTAAGATTATGAAGAAGGGAGAAACAGTCAGTGTGGTCCATAGTAAATATCAGTACCTCCACACTAATTATTGTTTGACTTCAGAAATGCCTAGTCAACCAGTTTGTTTTTATTTTTTTTTGTTTTCCCAAATTAGTCCGAAGGGGAAAATGCTTACATTATGATCTGTAACTTTGGATTTATCATATTCCATTTTGGTGCTTTTTTTTTGTCAGATCTGATGGAGTACGCTTCATCATACTTCTATGGGTAGTGCCCTGCACAAATCGGATGTATGTAGAACTTTGTAGTTCCAAAGTCCATGATTTCTACTACTGTTTAGTATTAAGAGATCCGTGAAATTCAGGTTACTCGTGATACCGCTCAACCTAGAGCGGAATCCCCTCTATATATACCTTTCTACCCTGGACTCCTTGTTCCTGCACCCGGACTCGGTATTTTCCTTGTCTAAAGTCAACCCTGACTACTCCTGACGCCAAGCCCCGGATACCATACCCTTCTGCACTCATGCGTTCCTCGGAACCTTATGAGGCTTGTCCAATTCCGTTGTACTGTAGGTAACACAATACCTGCATACACGGAGCAGCACATATCACATGTTCAACAGTAAATTGGTAGTATAGTAAGTAGCAGAGATATCTTGGTATATCCTTTCCTTTTGGTAGTGTATACATTTTTTGGGTGGTGTTTTAAATAGCACCAGATGGTCCTCATATTTTGGGGTCAGTCTTCATACAGTTCGTCTCAACAGATTATTCAGACACTAGTACTGTACAACAACTTAGTGTACTAGATAAATGTATAAATAGTACTGTATAAGAAGACCGTACAAGAATATTGGGTGAGAACTTAGTGTAGAAGAATGTATGAGAACTTACTCTATGCCACTTAGTATATATGTTTAAGAACACTGCAAAAGAAGAACTGGAGAATAAAGACTGGATAGGAGCTTGGTCTCAAAGACAATTGTATGAAAATACTCTACAATACCTACTGTTTAATATTACTGTCTAAGAACTAAATGTATAAGAGAACTGTATAAGAGAACTGTATATGATACTGGATAAGAAATACTGAGTTGAGTTATGGTGTGTTGAGTTATGGTGTGTTGAGTTATGGTGTGTTGAGTTATGGTGTGTTGAGTTATGGTGTGTTGAGTTATGGTGTGTTGAGTTATGGTGTGTTGAGTTATGGTGTGTTGAGTTATGGTGTGTTGAGTTATGGTGTGTTGAGTTATGGTGTGTTGAGTTATGGTGTGTTGAGTTATGGTGTGTTGAGTTATGGTGTGTTGAGTTATGGTGTGTTGAGTTATGGTGTGTTGAGTTATGGTGTGTTGAGTTATGGTGTGTTGAGTTATGGTGTGTTGAGTTATGGTGTGTTGAGTTATGGTGTGTTGAGTTATGGTGTGTTGAGTTATGGTGTGTTGAGTTATGGTGTGTTGAGTTATGGTGTGTTGAGTTATGGTGTGTTGAGTTATGGTGTGTTGAGTTATGGTGTGTTGAGTTATGGTGTGTTGAGTTATGGTGTGTTGAGTTATGGTGTGTTGAGTTATGGTGTGTTGAGTTATGGTGTGTTGAGTTATGGTGTGTTGAGTTATGGTGTGTTGAGTTATGGTGTGTTGAGTTATGGTGTGTTGAGTTATGGTGTGTTGAGTTATGGTGTGTTGAGTTATGGTGTGTTGAGTTATGGTGTGTTGAGTTATGGTGTGTTGAGTTATGGTGTGTTGAGTTATGGTGTGTTGAGTTATGGTGTGTTGAGTTATGGTGTGTTGAGTTATGGTGTGTTGAGTTATGGTGTGTTGAGTTATGGTGTGTTGAGTTATGGTGTGTTGAGTTATGGTGTGTTGGGCATTGGGAAATGAGAATTGGGAATTAAGAATTGAGTTTACTTTAGACCCGTGCACCCGCGAAGAAGCGCACCATCAAAAGCCCTTCTTGTTGCGATTTGTCATCTACAAATGCATAAACTAGAACTAATTCCTTAAGGTATACTCAACCCAAAGTCGTCTCTTAATCTATTA